>WYDF02114031.1:0-10312 GCA_009867245.2 Adranes taylori
AGCTATGAGTACGGTTCTGGAATGAAATTTCTCCTCTGTTCCAACGACGTTGAAGTTGCAATTGTCGACGTTGACTGAATTAAATAAATGAATCTTGATTGAATACTAAGTGGATGAAGGTCGATCAAAAGAGTGCGAAACTTAACGGTTTATCGTGGGTAAAAAAACCGTTGCGCTTTTTCCGAATTAAAACCGGTTACAATAAACCGTAATGGTTAAGTGTCGGATTCATAATCCGATGCAATGAGACCTTACGCTTATATTTGAAATAAGAAAAGCTATTACCTATGCTAGAAACACGTGTCCACCTTGCCCTAATTTTTACAAATAATTTTTAAAATACCTTTTCATTAACTTAAAAATATTGATATTTGATGATTTAAAATTTATTCAACCTTTGATACAATTATATTATATGTTTTAAACATACTAAACTATTTATAATCCTCGCTGCATCATTTTTTCCTATGTTCACGTTCCTTCTGTTTCATCTCGTCATACAATTTCAGCATTTCGGGATCTGCTTTATACTCGCCAACTTTAATAAATTTCTTATTATTTTTATTTGTCTTTTGCGTATCATAACGATCGTCATCCGATGGCCTAACACTGTAATCGTACGTTGTAAATGCATGCGCCAAATAATATGTTAAACCAATTGAAAATAAACCCAGTACGCCGAACAGAGGCAGTAATTCATAGTATTTAAGGAAAAAATTTTGCGGCACTTTATCCGGTGAGCCCATTTCGTTTTCTGGCTTCATACAATGATATTTGTATGATCGATGTCATTGATTATTACTGATAGAATTCATGTAAAACATTGATTGTTGTATGAAAGAATTTTATCCGGTGTTTTTAAGCACAGTAGGAAAAACCATAGTTACACAACTTGAGTGGTATTTTCAGCTAATGCTGGCTACATGGAACCTATAAAACTAACACTTACGACCTAAGAATTGAGACCTAAACTAAAAACTAACTTACAATGTTAGTTCATATTATCAAATAAAGGCCTAAACATGTGGACACACAATTATTGTTGTTGACATCAAATCACATCAAATTCTGCCAGTATCTGTCATTACTTATTATACATAATAAAAGATGAAACTATCAAAAAAAGGTATTGTATTTTTCCTTTGTTTTCTAGGTCTTATATGTGTCTTATATCATTGTTTTATATTTTCCATGAGTCTACTAGCTCTATCAATTGTAGTAGTAAATAAAAAATAATATGCTTATCAAAGTAATATTGGGACAACTACGTTTTTAAAATTATAATCGAAATATTTGACACGTTTAACACTTCCGTTGCGATTGACAATGTCAAGGTGTTAGTACATAGTTTTTCATCTTGAACTAATAAATGCACTTACAGTAGACTCGCGATTCTCTGAGGTAATTGGGACCGAGACCACCTCGGATACGGAAAACCTCGAATAATACGGAGGCGAAATAAAAATTCGGGGAAATGTACAAAATTGATTTATTGTATGAAAAAAAAAACATAAAATTTAAGAAACATGAAATTATTTCTTAAATTTTCCTCAGTCCCTCTTTTAGATGATGCAATGTTACGCCAACGCTGAAGATAGAGTATGTCATGTGGTGTACACTCTTCTTGTTGCTTTATGTAAGCGAGAGCGGCGTCGATCAATTTAAGCCCATCGGAATGTGATCATCTTCACTGCTTTTAGCACTGTTAACCATATCTATAATCCTCATCGGTAATCTTCATCTGGACATCTTCATTGCACCAATATCTTCGTTGTTGATTTGATTTTCAACAGGTAACTCATTAGTTAGTTGAACTACTTCGCTCACATTCTCCTGTTCTGCTACTTTTTTAGGGGGTCCATCTAAGCTAAATAAATCTTTTCATGACTTTCGAATGGTGGTAGTTTTCACCTCGTCCCACTCTGAGCAATCCAGTATTCTACATCTTTTAATGTGACTTGATTTATGTGACTTCCTTAACAGTCAATCCTCAATCTAATTTTACAATCAACATCTGGAGAAGCCTTAGTCAGTAATTTCTCTTCATCGTTTCTAGAACCCCTTAGTCTAGGGGTTGTATAAGCTATGTCACATCAAGGGCTAGAAATATAGCTTTAATATCACCAGTGCACAGTTATTTGACGTCTTGGTAAGATAGCGCATTGTATAATAATAAAATATATTTCCTGAGGAGCTTATTTTTTTCAAAAATGCTTCAGTCATCCAGTCACTATAAATCGTGCACTTCTTTGGTTGCAATACATTGTTGGCAGACAATTGACTTTGATCATTTTAAGGGCTTTTAGGTTTTTAGACTTTCCAATAAGCAGATGCTTTAATTTCAAAGAACCAGAAGCATTGCAGGCAGCCAGAATTGTGACTCTTTCTCTCCCCCCCCCCTCTCTCTCTCTTAACTGAAACCACTGCCTCCACTCACCCGTTTATTTAGAAAGTTTTCAATTTCTTTCCGATTACGTCTCTAATCCCCAACTCCCAAATCGATAGCCATCTTTTTAATAGACTCGCCATTGTCCAACCGTTTTATTCCTATTAAATTTCGTCAAAATAGAAGCTACAACTCTCTTCCGTTTCCCGCTCATATCGAAACACAGAAATACGAGCACAAAAGAAAAAACGTTTAACACCAGCGCAGATCCAATGGAAGTGACTGTGGCAATACGATGAGTTACGAGTGACTGGAAGTGCAGTACTGTACAATATTTCGAACGTCGAGCCCGATTACATATTTACGAACATATACGTACATATATTAGGAAATATGTAATCGGAGAGGGGGGTGGGGTAGGGATGGGGGGTGTGATAGCTTAACCTTACAACAGCGAGTAGATACATCTAAGGCTCGACATTGCTTGTAAAATGAATATTCATCGCTTCTCGCCGTAATTGTTCCGCTACTAAGAGCTTCATTTATATTTTTTATCTTCTGATGTCTAGCCCGGTTAACCCAGAGACTCGGTTGACCGGAACTCGGATAATCGCAAGCCAATCTTTCCTTCCTTCTATTTCAATCTTTCCTTTGACGTTTTCCCACACTTAGTTTTTCTGTATACTCGTATATTTTGCCTCAGAAAGTGTTCCATTGTATAGTTTGCACTCTTTTCACACAATCTTCAAGTAAGTGTCACAATTAATAGTATAACGTCCTAAAATAAATCTGTGACTTAATCTATGAAAATCAAGAAAAATATTTTTCGTGTATAATCAATATCACTGTTGCTGGCGTAAATGTCATATTAGAATTGCTGAAAAAGTGATGAGCTAATGAGCTATAACAGCTTACTTTTAAATACCGGTAATTCAACTAGAAGGGGGGGGGCGTGCTATAAAATCAAACACGCTTTACGACGTTCTGAATAAAAATCTCGTTTTATTATAATTTTATCAGTTTTTTTATATAAATTACATTCCTATTTAAAAGATAATCAATTAAGTAATTGCATATCTAGTTGCTTACGTTTTTCTTGGACCTTACACATTAGTGGGTCATTAAGTAATTAATGTCTGCTGATTCTCCTGGTCAGCTAAATGCACTACAATGCAAACTAAACCTTGGAAATTGATGTAGTACTCTAATTACGTAAATCAAATGACTATTAAAAAAAACAAAACATATATAATTATAACTCGCTTGGGAATATCTGGGGAGAATAGGACACACCTGACGCGGTCCCCGCCCTGAATATATCCCCTGTTTGTAATCATGTTCTATCAATACTACAAAAATGCTTTCGGGGAATTATCTGCGAGTATAACCATCGTGGGGATATCCAGGAGTAGTGAAGCCTTGGCTCCTATCCTCTAGATATCCCTGTTGATTTTAATCAACGCTATAATGTTAAAATGTCTCCTAGAGATATCTAGGAGGATAGGATCCGTAGACATTACCCTGTTTACTGCGTAAACAATTGCTATTGATACTCGAACTACATAACAAAATAAAACTCATTTCCCAAATTTTTCACATCGAAGTTCTGGCATTTATTGGTTAGAAATCCATTTGCTTGTCTATGTCTCATTGCTTTTTCTAGCAGTGTACTTTTATTTTTTTTGCAATCTAACTCAGAAATTACAGTGCAGCTTTCAGAAATCACAAATTTTTTGAGAAGTAATTATTTTTGGTGGCCTAGCAGATCCATATTCGCATAATGTAGTTGTCAAAATTTTGTAAAATCCTGCTTCTGGACACTCCGTTACTAATAAAAGTTCTTAAAGCATAATATGCCATTTATCTATAAATTAATATCAAAGAACAGTTTCACAGCCACTAGAAATTTATTGCTCTTTTTCTAAGAAACACTTTTCCCTTTAAAAAAATTATTTATAAAATTATTCTATTTACAGTTTCTGAAGTTCGTACCATCATAAACTTATTTTTTAGAACTACGCACAGTGACCTCATCAATTTCTTTATCTTACTTTAATTTATCTCAATAAATACACGTATTGCCTAGTCCATTTATTTTAATTTATTCAAAGAATTCAAACTCAAAAGAATGATTTAATTATTACCGAATATTGAGCACTACTACCCCCCCCCCCCGCATCTCATATCTAACTTATTTAACAATTCAATTTATTATGATTTAATTTGAAATTAATTATAATATAATTTAATTCAAGATTTTGTTTCAATAACCCCGACCGACTCGGGTTCAGTCTTTAACCACTACAATTCGCTCTCTGTGGGCGCTGTGTAGCAATTTACTACCTCTAGTAAATTGCTATAATTTAATGTATTCTCACTTACTTTCGGCATATAATGGATTCATGTCCAATCCGATCTGCTTTCTTTAAATATACTTATGCAGTATCATACGGTACGCTTGCACTAAGGATTGATTGAGTATCAATCAGTTACATTCTCACTGATAACAACACGCTGTGCTATCTATTGATTATCAACAATAAGTGACGATCTCCTCTGCTGCACATAATTTGTATAATTGACGTCATCGACCTTGTTTTTATCCGACTGAAGAAATAACACTGCTTTGCGATTCCCATGGTGAAATTCTAACTTAAGTAAGATGTTTTCAATGTTTTTAAATTATAATTTATTTCGTGAATAGAAGTTTGAATGAAACTGTAAGTGTTAACTAACAGAATTGTTTAAATAATTTGGAAGGATCAAGCGCACAAAAGTATCTATCATAATACTAAACCATAACGAGGACAATTTGCCTTGTTACACACACCACCGCCCGAGGAAAATTCGCCCTCGAATTTTAAAAAACAATAAAAATTATAAAAAGCTTAATTAAATAACAAATAATTTTATCTGTCACAAAATGTTTAAAAACTAAAATTATACATTGCGTACATTTTGCATGCCACAATATGATTAAATCACATTGTTGGTGTACATAATTTTAGCTGAACGCTAAAGATTTGCGCCGGGAGGTTTAGCTTGCTGATTCCTTAATGTATTAGACCTAGTTTCTGAATTTTTTTCGCGAACTACTATTCGCGTTAAAAAAGGGTTTAAAAGATGAAAGTTCAAAACCAAACAGATGTAGAAGAACAATTCAGGAAAGGAAAATGCATAGACAGCAATTCATGCCTGCTTTACAACAACATGATCCTTCGAGGGTTTGCCAGCAAAAGCAGGACCATCGTTATCTTTTTAGAAATAACATTTAACAAAAATAACATTCCTTTGGATCTAATCCAAACGGTTCATGATCTACTCAAGGCCCGAAACGTCTACTTTAAAGCTATTATATACTGCCACTGTGAGATCCAGTGTGGACTATGGAAGTATGGTTCTGACAGTTACTCCGGCAACACAAACAGTTAATCTAGATAAATTGCATCGAGAGGGGCTCAGAATCATCAATGGGTAAATGAAAAGCACACCGACCCATGTATGGTGGCAGAAAGTGGAGAACACCCATTAAAATATGGAAGGGAATGGCTAGCCACACATTTTTGACTAAAAGCGCAAGAACGGAAACTGATCAGGTATGGGAGACAACTGAAAAACTAGGCCGTAGTCTCAACTATATTGTGTATTGGGGAATAATGAGACCCCGTTCTGGTTAGTGCATTTAGGACCCTGGAGTGAGGCAAGGACAAGAGGCGGGTTACGAGATACCTTACTCTGACCAATTGGAAGAGCTGAATTTTGTGGACCCAATAATAAAAGCAAGCGACGGGGATATGAGTAGTGGGTCTAATGCCTTACTCAAAGAATACTTGGGGAGCAGTATGTCGAAATATATATTGATGAATCGAAGAAAACAGACTCCAAGGAGTCATTGGTGGGAATATGTGTATGGATCCGGGAACTTAGGCACAGAGTAGAATTGAAACTCAATCCAAATATAACTATCTGTTCAGCGGAAATGTTTGCAAGATTTCTGGCAAAGGAGATTGTTTTGGCGAAATATATTCAATCAAGTTATTATACTTACTGATTACAAAAGCTTGTTGGACATATTTGCGCGAAAGGGCATGAATGCGAACTGTGTGGAAATTCGGAATAATTTGAAAGCTCATCATAGGAAATAACAAGAAAACAACCCTTACATATATCCCGGGGCACCAGAATATCGCTGGTAAGGATACGTGAATATCTATGAAATAAAGAGGCAGCTGCATGACTCGTTCGTTGTGGCTCAAGAGGCGATAGTAGAAAAAGGGAAGTCTGAGTGGAGATAAATTTCTTCAATAAAAGGACAATCGTATTTTAGCGTGGTAGGCGATAGGCTGTTGAGGAGACCCTGCTACGCCAGGGCAGATATCACTGAAGGAAATAGAGTCAAAGCGGGACATTGTAGCATTAAAGCCCATATATATATCGAATTGGAGTGCTGGACATTCAAAGATGCCTATCTGGAGAACCGGAAGACATAAATCACTTATTCGTACAATGCGCGTTAAATCAGTGTTACCTAACAATATTTCACAATGACCTGGGGAATGTAATTAGATAACCTATGAGTGCGGTCGCCATACTGAAGAAGACTGAAGATTCTTGACGGAAGATAATAAAATTCATGAAGGAATCAAATATCAAGTTGTAACAAACGGATTTAATTACAACAACGGGAATTCCCGCAATCGCTTGCGGAAAAATATAAATAGTGCCCCCTAGAAAAAGTAGAAACAAAAGAAATGATTTCAAGAGGTAATCATTTCGGTAGGGGATCGGAAACAATCAGTGTTCATCGAAAGAAACTAAGCTGTGATACAGGGGATATGTTATAACTCATTTCAAATCTATGATATCCATATAAAAACTTAATGAGAAATAAATATTCAAGTAATAAATAATTTATAAACAAAGTAGACTACGGGGTTAAAAATAATTTAATGTAGAATATGTGTGTTGACGGATTAATGGTAATAGCAACTCTGGTATGATAGAAGCGTTAGTGGGGTTAGTATGTAATGGAATATCAGTTGTGAAAAGGAGAAAGAGTTGAGAACATAGGCGAAGTACGAAGAACTTTACAACTCAAGAGAAATTGGCAGTGGGTGTCTTATACCATAGGGGACAGAAGCCCGAAGAAATATGAAGAAGAAGAAGAACAATATTTTACCAGTGTTATTGTGATAAATACATGTCGTTGTCAATTTAAATATAATTTGGCCCGTCAAATTATCATTATAAAATTCTTTCATACAACAATTAGTATATTATATGACTTCTGTCAATAAAAAGTAACATTCATTCTAGTATCATTCTACGAAGAACAAAAACGAAATGGGCTCATCTGGTAAAGTACCGCAAAATTTTTTCCTGAAGTACTATGAATTACTGCCTCTGTTCGGCGTACTGGGTTTATTTACAATGGGATTAACATATTATTTGACGCATGCATTTACAACGTACGATTACAGTGTTAGGCCATCGGATGAAGATCGCTATGATACGCAAAAGACAAATAAAAATAATAAGAAATTTATTAAAATTGGCGAGTATAAAGCAGATCCCGAAATGCTGAAATTGTATGACGAGATGAAACAGAAGGAACGTGAATATCTAAGGAAAAAAAGATGTAGTGAGGATAGTAAATAGTTTTGTAGATTTAAAGCTTATTATTATAAACTTTATCAAAGGTTCAATAAATTTAAAATTATCCAATTTGATTAAACTTTTATATTGTAACGTATGTCTACTTATGTAACGTATGTAACTTATGTAACTGTAACGTATGTAAACTTTTATATTGTAAAAATAATTTTTTTTTTATTTATGGCTGCCATCATATCTTCTTATTATCAATATTGCCAAATTTTGGCATTTCAAAATTTGAGGATATAATCCTTTCAAAAAAGTTGTCAAAAAGTTGCCACTGGGTAAGGGAATGTGATGGTATAAGATGGTTGGATAGTGAAAGGCAATTTGGTGATAACTGGAGGATAAGCTTAGGGATGGAGGGGCTAATGAAGAGAATTGTGGATGAGATAAAAAAAATTAAATGGAGGAAAGTGATAGGGAATGAGAAGTGGTGAAGAGATAAATGCCAATGAGCTTAACGTTAGGATTTGTATAATTTTTGTATTGTGTATCGTCTATTGTTTTTGTAAGAATTATTGTTTTATTTTGTATGTCAATAAAGGTTTTATCTATCTATCTATATAAATGTTGCTAACAAAGTTTGTGCGATAATCTCCATACGCCTATTTGTTACTTTAGTTTTATGGCCTTCTATGAAAGGTCATATACTTAGGAAAGACATATCAAAATTTGAGTGTGTAATCCTTTCAAAAATCTTGTCAAAAAATGTTTGAATAACAGACATGACGGATACAAAATGTTTTTTTTTATTGTATTGTTGATATAAATGTTGACAACAAACGTTCCGCGATAATCACTATACCGCCAATTTGCTACTTCAGTTTTATGGTCTTCTATGTAAGGTCATATACTTAGGAAAGACATATCAAAATTTGAGGATGTATTTCTTCCAAAGAAGTTGTCAAAAAAATGTTAAAATAACAGATACAATATTGTTTGTTGATATAAATGTTGCCAACAAACTTTCTGCGATAATCTCCATACCGCTTATTTGTTATTTTAGTTTTATGGCCTTCTATGAAAGGTCATATACTTAGGAAAGACATATCAAAATTTGAGGATGTAATCCTTTCAAATAGTTAGAATAGCAGACATTACGGATAAATTTTTTGTTGTTGATATAAATGTCACCAACAAACTTTGCGCGATAAACACTATACCGCCTATTTGTTACTTCACTTTTATGGCCTTCTATGAATGGTAATGTATTTAGGAAAGACATATCAAAATTGGAGGATGTAATCCTTTCAAAAAAGTTGCCAAAAAAATGTAAAAATAACAGACATTACTGATATAATTTTTTTGTTGATATAAATGTTACCAACAAACTTTGCGCGATAATCACCATACCACCTATTTGTCACTTTAGTTTTATGACCTTTTATGAAAAATCGTATACATAGGAAAGACATATCAAAATTTGAGTAACCCTTTCAAAAAACTTGTCAAAAATATATTAGAATAATAGACATTACAGATACAATTTCTTTGTTGATATAAATGTTACCAAAAAATTTTACGTAATAATCATTATACCGCGTATGTTTCACTTAAAGTTTCACCATAACACTATAGTTGTCAAAACTGTGTTATTATAATAGAATTCCCGGATACAAATAACTTTATAAAGTGTCAAAATTTAAGGATGTCACACTTTTAAGCAAGTTGTCAAAAATTTTTTAAAATAACAAATATTACGGATACAAAGTTATATCAACAAAGTTTTTTGTTGATATAAATGTTGTCAACAAACATTGCGCGATTATCACCATACCGCCTCATTTTCACATCAACTTTTTGGGCGTAAATGAAAAGTCATATATTTAGGAAAGACATATCAAACTTTGAAGATGTAAGAAAGTGAAAAACAAAAGTTAGAATAACAGACATTACGAATACAAAAAATTTAGTGGATATAAATTTTGTCAACAAACTTTACATGATAATCACTATACCGCCTATTTGTGACATTAGTTTTATGACCTTCTAAGAGAGATAATATATTTTTAGGAAAGACATATCAAAATTTGAGGAATCCTTTTAAAAAAGTTGTCAACAGACATTACGGATACCGAAAAATCGAGCATTCTATTAATTTTTTGAGCAAGAAAACATTTATAAAATACTATTATATGAAAAATTGTTCCTTATCAGAGAGAGACAGAGAGAGAGAGAGAGAGAGAGAGAGAGAGAGAGAGGCAGAAAAAGATGTCTTTGACTTGTTTTGGTGAAGTATCTGGGAATTTGTATTTTAGATTATTTATA
>WYDF02114042.1:0-10311 GCA_009867245.2 Adranes taylori
GTAAAAAAGAAATGCAATAGAAACAATATATCTGTGGCGACAAGCGTTTCTTTTTGTTTGCCTTCCCTTTATTTTAATTAGTAGTTAGAAGTTTTGACTTTCTGGGCCGAAAGTCTACGGACGGGAGACGCGTGTAAGGACAAAAATGTTAGACCAATTCAATTCTTAGGATTCTACTGTAGATTTTAAATATTTTTAATAATGAAAGGGAATAATGTCTAAAAGGTGAGAACTGATTAAAATCAATAAATTGCCTAAAGTAATGTAGCAATCTATCACTATAATTGATTTTATTATACAAAGTGAAATAAATGAATCTCAAATGAAAATATTTGAAAAATAGACGCGGAATGAATCAGATGCAGGTGTATCTTATAGATGAAGGATGAACTTGCCGCGGCGCAGAAACTTAGGGGACAAGTAGAAAAAAAAATAGTCTCTTTACGCAAAATGAAACGAATCTTAACGTAAACTCACGAACATTGAGACGTTTGTTCGTTCATGAAATTATTTAAAGTTAATGGAAAAAATAAATTAGGTAATTTATAGATGTCTAATAAGCAGAAATAAGATGCATCAAAGATCAGCTGAATTTGTCACGAAACATAGGGATCAGGCGGCTTGAAAGAATAAAAGCAAAAACTAGAAATGGACACCAATTCGTGGCAGTATTTATCGAGATTTTTTACTAGTTTTGAACAGTTAACTTTTAGCAGTTTAAATAAAATAAATAGTACTTTCCTTCATTATTTCTGTTTGTTGGTGTGAATTATGTCAGTCATACAAATGTGAGCAGTTATTTTATTTACAATAAATCAACTGATTTGAGAAATTCAACACCTTGTGGTCTTTTATTTATCCTAAGTAAATAATCACATTTAGTATAACAAATACTACAAAGCTAACTAATTATGAATCTTATTTAAATGTTGTAAGCTAATATTATTAATCACTATGTCCTGTCATGGATTTATTTTATTAACGCCTTTTTACTATTTAATAGGGATTGATGTTTATTTTATTTATTTTGAAGTTGTGAGAATTTATCAAAAGGAAATTATTTTATTATGAATAAATTACTTTAGAAACTTGATGTGTTTTATTACAATTGTGCTTTACTATTTCGTGTTCCGTACTCAACCTAGTTAACTGTGGCTTACTTAAATTAAATCTTAAATCAACTCCAGGCATGAACAGATTGTTTTCCTTTCTTACTTTATTGTTTTATTATTTGGCAAAATTTATGGATCCACTATAATTGTTGTTGTATGTAAAATAAATTATTTTGTTGTTAATAGCGTATTTTAAAGCCACTACTGTTTTGTCATGATAATATTTCATTAATTATTGGAACGTACTTGCTTTATTAAGATTGAATCTTGGTTTTAATCAAGCAAGGTTCCATTAATCATTGGTTTATTGTCAATTTCAGAAATGTATGAACTTATTAAAACTCCATAAATTGTTTATTAAATTTAAATAGAACATCTATTTAAATTTACTAAACAATTTATTGATGTTCTACCATCTCTCGGTAAAATTCAGTGTATAACTAATTTATCCAGTTGAAGCTAACTCAATTCCAAGTCACAAATATCCACGTAACAATATCGAAAAGATTGTTAAGTTCTGAAGTTTGACAATATCGAAATCCGCTTCTAATACGATATCCTACCCTAAGCATCAGTCAACCAGAAGGTTGTAGTCTGTCGCGTGCTACATCCTTTAAATAAATGTGGGATTTTTTTTTGATAAATTAAAGCAGGTCTTAAGCAGACACGAAAGTTTTGCCAATGGTTCAAGGATTTGGAACATGGACGAAACGGGGACGACCATCGTCCAGAAACCAAAAAATGTTATCGCTTGCAAAGGGGCCAAGCAAGTGACTAAAGTAATTAGCGGCGAGCGAGGATCGTTAGAAACCACCTGGTGCTTTATAAGTGCCCAAAGAAACACGATTCCACCACCTGTCGTATTTCCTAGGACGCATTTTAAACCGTATATGCTTTGAAATGCACCACTTGGTAGCTTGGGACTCGCAACACCTTCGGGCTGGATGGAATAGCGAAGTATTTGTGGAAGTTATGCGTCACTTTATAAACTGCACAAATTCCTCATTGGTAAACACAAGATTATTGCTATAACAACCATGAAAGTCATCTTTCAATTGAATGTATTAACTTAGCCAAATCTAATGGGGTGACTACTTTAACTTTTCCTCCTCATTGCAACAATAAACTCCAAGCATTAGATGTGAGCGTTTTCAATGATGATCTAGGATATAGCGGGGTGTATTACCAGTGCATTTCACCATTCCATGACTCCGATTAACATCATATCGGGCTTTCATAAGTCAGGTAGTTTCCGTATAATCGAGATGAGTTTACAGTAGACGATTTTCTTCCCAGCTGCGTTACAGATAGACCTGAGTCGTCCATATCTTCAAATATTATTACTGAATTATCAGTTTTAGATTCTGATAAAAATTGCCAACAGTCGCAAGAGGATCTTATTACTTCAAATGTTGATGTTATAAAAACATCATCTCCTGTAGGTTTACATGAGAAAGTTTCAGAAGTTTCTAAAACCCCAACTATAACAGCGAAAGCATTTTTAACCCCCCTGGAATTTCAAGGGTTTCCCAAACAGCTCAGAGAAAATAAGTGCAATATAAAAAGCGCGGAAAAAGTCTTATTTCAACAGACTCCCCGGAAAAATTGGAGTTGGAAACAAAGAGGGCCGAAAAACAAGGAGGACTAAAGTTAAAGCAAATATAGTTAACAAAATTATAGAGCCGGAAACTAGTTCATCAGGTGACGAAACAGAGGAGCAAGATAGCTCATCTGAATATTATGTGTACATGGGTGCTCCTATAACAGAATTTCAGGAACTAGATAGAAATGCCATCAACGACTACGTGCTTGTTAAGTTCGCTGATAAAAATCCATAAAATATTTTGTTGGCAAAATTTTAAGTGAGATATCCAATGACTCGGAATATGACACGCAATATAAATTATCTGCGAAGAAGAAATAAATGAAACAAATTTGTGTACCCAAACATGCCAGAAGTTGCTAGTGTTTTGGCCCAAGATATAGTAATGATTTTGCCAGTTCCAACATTATTTGGGAAAATCTAAAAGGCAAAACCAATGTGTTCAGTTTGAAGTAATTTTGCCCAGTTAGACGTTGAATAAAGATGTCTTATTGTGGACCACACTAAGTCTCACTGTGGACCATCATGGGACACAGTGCGACTATTTGCAATGTTAAAAATGAATATATCCTGTATATTAGTTTTTAAAAAGTATGTTCATTTTTCTTATGTTTTTTTAGTAAAATAAAGGTTAAATTACATTATAAACTATTTTTCTTAAATAAAGCGACTTCAGAAAAAATGTGAAAAAAATCTACTCACTGTGGAGCACTCTCCCCTATCAAATAAAAATTCATGGTGTTCTATTTTTTAAATGTTTTAAACGTTATATTAAAATTTAAAAATCTTTGGTACCTGCAGACCGCAATTGCAGCGTCACACGTGTCTTGAACTTAGTATTTCCCTTTAACTGTTAATTTTTGATAAAAAGTAATTGTTTAGCTACCTATCTTTATAATTAATATAGTATTGCATAAAATTTAATATTCACAGATATAAACAAATTCATAATTATAAATCACTATTATTTTTATAACAAACATATGTATGAAATAATTAATTCCGCTATAAAATTCTTTAATTAATAATTAAATGTAAACATATGGTAGAAATTTATTAGTGAAATTTGCGCAAACAGTAAGTACATAAATTTGAAGTGAACTGATTAAGTAAGCAAAGTTATATTATTTTATCAACAAAATGTACTAAAGATAAGATTTAATATTCTACATTTTAATCTTTGGTTAAACATTTTAAACAAATATTAATATACGTAGGGTAGATAAAACGTAAGAAAATCTATATACGAGGAATATTCTCATACCTTGAGCTTTATACAATATAATGGCCACCACTGGTATATGGGTCCACATTCAATTTGCAATGTTGTAACTCGTTGTTTGTGCTGTATTTAAATCGTTTATCTCAACTTATCGTCCACCCCTTGTAAATATCGTTTTCGTTTAGATCATAGTTGCGCCCAGTAGTTCTATGAATGTGTAGTTTTGGGGTACGTTTATATGCGTAAGCATTTTTTGTTAGTTAACGCGGAAGAGGAGAGAAAGAATCTTGAAAAAACCGTTTGCCTATTCGGACGGCATAAAAAGTCACCGAGCATAAAATTCGTATCCTATAGCGGTAACTATTCGTTATAATTTCAAATTGACCGCTATCGTGTAAGATAGACCGCTAACACGCAACTAATTAATTCTTTATCGTTTGCGAACGGGTGTGCAAGAAGAAACCCAGTCCTTAAACCTACACCCGTTTCCTTAGTCCTAGCAGAAAAGTGAATGAAGACAACACCCGTCTCGTTAAGGTAAGTGGCATTCCTGTTTTTATTTTGCACTATTAGCGGTTTATTGTGTCGTTGTTTGTTTGAAGTTAGCTCGAGAATTATTGCTAATTTAATTACGTTAGATACAGTCTATTTGTTGTTAAAGCCGCACGGTAAAACCAGTCTAATTTCGTAGCTCTGGAGCCGGCTCTAACAGTCGTAATACTGCAATTTCGATTTAAACTTCAACTATCATAATAATAATAACACTTTTTGGCATACATCAATTTGTCATACATAACATTGTTCATTTAATATTCATGGTTGTCCAAAAAGATGTTACCACTTATATGGTACTACATTACATAATTTAAAATTTTCTATTGTTGCAGACTAGATATGACCACCCGACTTAAGTTGAATGAGAAAAGGAAGGTAGCCAGCTTGGAGGGAAATGTTGAGGTCATCCTTAATAGTATGAAACAAATTTCAGCAACGGTTCCATAAGGATCCTCCAAGCCGTTTAACTATCCGTCGACTGTATGAGAAATTTGTGCGTACAGGGTCCATGACCAATGACTGTAACAGAAACAGTGGCAGACGTCTAAACAGAAAGTAACGTATGGTGCGGTATTTTTGAAATTGGTCTATATTTTTTTAATGATCAAACTGTAACGGAAGATCCTTAGATATGTTGCAGCATTTTATTGTTGATAATCTTCCCTTCCGTATCCTAACATTAGGTGACGTGCAGTAAGATGGTGCAGCACCACATTATTCCTTAACGATTCGACATTACCTGGATGAAACATTTGGTAGACGCTGGATTGGAAGGGGTTTGCCCAACACGGTCAGTAGATATGACTCTATGTGATTGCTATCTATGAATGGTAATGGTAAGAATGATAAAAGAACGCGAGTATGCTACTAGACCTACTGGCATTAATGACCTTAAAGAACGCATAACAATAGTTGTCCGCTCTATACCTACGGAAATGTGTGAACGAGCTACGGCCTGTATGGTGAAAAGACTTCGCATATGCATTGAGAACCAAGAAGTACAGGTCGAATAGTGAGTGTTATTATGTTCTTAAAATTAAAAGTCAAGCCCATATAAGATGTAACATCATTTTGGACACCCCGGTATGTAATAAACTCCCAAATATAAGTAATTAAAGATTGAAGAATGTAAGATGGGAGGGAATAAGTAGTATAGAAGAGGTGACTGGCATGGTGGAAAGGGAAATGGATAAGAGGACAGAAAGGAGATGGGGGAAGAGAAAGATAGAGGCTCATAGTGAGGTGGATGAAGAATGGACAAGGAACAAAAGAAAAGTAAGGTAGATACTTAGAAAGGTGAGGAAGAGGGAGTTGGATTGGGAGGAATATAAGCTGGCGAGGGGGAGTGGATAAAAGAAGATAGGAAGGGATGACATGTGATGAGACGGAAGGAAGGAAGAGGAGGTAAGTAAAATGAGTAAAGAGAGTGAAGTTTGTAGTCATTTGAGAAGAAATGGGAAAGTAGGAAAGAAGTGAGTTACGTGTAACATAAGTATAGATGAATAGGGGGATAAAAGAACGGTTCGCGGAGGAAAATGTTGGAACGGAGGAGAGGATTGAGGATAGAAGGAACGATAAGGTAGTAAAGTTGGATGTGATGGATATAAGTGTTGATGAGGTCAAGACGGAGATAAAGAAGATCAAAAAAGATGGAGCGGCGGGTCCAAATAAAATGCCAGTGGATGTATGGGAATGCTTGGATGAGATGGAATGGGATATTAGTTCGGGGAATGAATAGGATATGGAAAGGAGAAGAAAAAATGCCGGATGAATGGAAAAAAGGAGAAATTGTTCCAGTGTAAACGAGAAGATGTAGAATGGATGTGAATAATTATAGGGGAGTGACTGTAATGGATGGATTGTATAGGTTGTATGCGAGGGTATTAAACAGAAGGTTGGAAGAGGAGGTGAGAGATAAGGGAATATTGTCGCGCAAGCAGAATGGATTTGTGAGAGGGAGGGGGACTAGCGACAATATTGTAACCGTAAACTATTTAATGAATAGAAAAATAGGGAGGAAAAAAGTTATACCTTCTGTTTATCGATCTGAAAGCAGCGTTTGATAGGGTTGTAAGGAAGAGATTGTCGGAGAGAATGGAGAGAGTAGGTGTTCCGAGTTGAATGGTAAGAATGATAAAAGGATTATATGATGGCACGAAAGTTAGAGCAAAAGTAGGAGGGAAGATATCTGCATGGTTTGAAACCAAAAGGGGAATAAGGCAGGGTTGTCTAATAAGCGCTTGCCTATTTAATATATACTTGGCAGATCTGAAAGAGGTGCCGGAGAATGGGCATGAGGATGGGATAAAGATTGGAAGGACAAAGATATGGTCTGTTACATATGCAGTATGTATGCCGAGAAGTGGTGAGGAAATGAAAGAAATGATTGGAAGGGTAAAAGAGTATTTGGATAGAAGGGGATTGGATATAAATGTGGAGAAAACGAAACTGATGGTATGCAAGAAAGGAGGGAGAGGCAGACGACATGAGAATTTTGAGATAGGATGAATAAGAATAGAAAAAGTCAAGGCATATAGGTACTTAGGATTTATGTTGACACAGAATGGATCATGTAAGGAACATGTGGAATTGGTAACTACGAAAGCTAGAATAGCAATCAGGAAATTGAGGATAGTGTGGGGTAGAAAGTTCGGAGATTCGGTCAGAATGAGGATGAAGATTATGGAAGTATGTATAAACAGTGTAATGATGTACGGTGCGGAGGTATTGGCACTGGAAGAAAGGGAGAAGAAAGATTAATTTCAGGCAACCCACGTACATGGAAAGAATGTACGTGGGTTGCCTGAAATTAATGTTGTGGACAGAAAAGAGTACGAGGAGTGAAATGGTAAGGAAGGAGGTAGGAAAGTATAAATGCTGGATAAGTGGAGTTAAAAAATGGTAAAGTATGAGGTGAAGGTCTTGACGGATGATGGGTATAGGCTAGTTAGGGAAGTATACATGGAAGGAATGATAAAAGGAGAGTCTGAAGGAAGAGAGAGTGGATGGATTAGAAGTAGAATGAATGTTAATAAGAGGATTGGATGGTCGTCTGAAAGCTGGAGGGAGAAGATGATGGGAGGGATAGAAGCAGTGAATGAGATAACAGAAAGAATGAGAGATGTAGAGAGACAAAAGAGTATTAGAAAGATAAAAGAGAGTAGATATAATAGTAGGTACATGAGTATTAAGGATGTGGAAGGAATGGCTGAGTATTTAATGTCTGGTATGTGTATGGGTGATAAGAGAACGATTGCGAGATTTAGATGCGGGAATGGGGAGAGAGGAAATAAGTACTGGATGAATGTAACGGAAAGATTGTGTAGAATTTGCGGCAAGAAGGAGGAAAGTTGGAATTACTGGTTCACAGAATGTGAGGTAATTGAATGGAGTGAAAAGGATCGAGAAAAGGGAGAAAACTGGAGGGTAAGTTTGGGTAAGGAAGGAAAGAGGATTGATATTATGAAGAAAGTGATGAAAGAAATACGAAAGAGAAAATGGGAATGAGGAAGAAAGGGAAAGTAGGCGGGGTGTTGGGACGATTGGGTAATGTAGGATGGGGGGAAAGGGATAGAAAGTAATAATGGCCTTTTCTTCTTCAGCTAAGGTTAAGTTAAGTTTAAGTTTAGTTTATAGATGAAAATAGGAAATTGTTTTAGTATTATTATTATGAATTTTGTTTTGTTGTTTCATGTTATTTCTAATTTTGTGTTAATTATATGCCAATAAAGATCTTATTATTATTATTATAAGTAATTAAATATCACTGAAAAGGAAAGCACAAATTCTTAACCAAAGCACAAAACACGAAATTTTTCCATTGTTCCTCGAAGAGAAAAGAAGGAAAATAGTTTCATCGTTTTTTTTTTTAAACCCAACTTTATAGCCCTTGCTATTTTTCTCATTATTCCTATACCATCTCCATCCTCTCCTATGCATCTTATCAATTCAGAGACATTTTCTTATCTTTCTCGATCCATACGATTCCTACGCATCTTCTGCCTGTCCTCTCATTAATACACTTTCTAGATCCGATACATATAAGCTAAATAAATTCGTACTTACCGAATATCCCAGTTTTACACCTTGTTCCACTTAAAACTACTCTCAAACATTCTCATCCAATCTGGTTTGCCATAGTCCCTTCAAACATTTACTTAATTAGTCTGCTTATGTTCTTGTCAATAACAACTTCCTCCACTCTATTCCACATCCTGATCCTTGTCTATTTGTCGAATGCTGTCTTTAAATCCAAAAATAAGCTGTATAATTTATTTCTCTTTTAATGAGATAATTAAGAGTAACAACATGGTCTGCCGTTCCTATCCCCCTTCTTAATCCCGATAAAACACCCTTCTTATTCATGCCACTTTCTAACCTTATAACGCTTGATTTTAGACATTGAGTAATACAACTATGAGATAATATATCAGTTGAGTATAGTTAGGAAAATTATATAGAAGAACTAACCCTTTGATTACGAGATACTTAAAAGCAATAGAGGAAAACATTTTCCACTGGAGAATAACGATTTAATGAATATTATCCATTATTTGGAAGGCGCCTTCAGGCTTATCATAACTTCCAGCTTTCTATAAAATTACATCTCAATGTCATTTAATGGCATCACTAAACTCAAGACAGTTCATTAAAACGAATTGAGAATTATTAAAACGTACGGTACGATGTTGTTAAACCCTACAAATCACCCCATTAGTCACCAATAAGTGAGTGGAATTGGATATCCGATTACAGTCCCATTTATTTCAAGATTGAAAATCATTAAATGCAGCTAGTCTTTATAACGTCATAAGCGTTTATGAATTTTTCAATAAAAGCTAGAGAAAAGTACAAAACATTGAGAATGGAAAGTGAAAACAATATTCACTATAAAGACAAATTATATAGGGGAAGGATAATAGTACATAGCCCCTTATTAAAGCCTAGGAAAGTTTAATAATTTGAAATTAGGTCTGATGACGTCGCACATGTTTCTGGGAAGTTGACTGGTCGAGATTTTTAACATCGGACAGTATTATTACTAACGGCCACATCTTACGGTTCTCAAATGCCCGAGAAAAAGGTTTATTACGCCATATTGGTAGTCAAATATCAATAAATCTTGAAAAATAAATGGAATCAGTGTTAATTCATTAGAAATTTAGTGGAGAATGGTCTGAAGAGGGTAAGTTTCTCAACCTCAATTAAGAATTTTGAAAAAAAACTTGAAAATAAGAAAAATGTGACTGCATTAATTAGTACCGGCCCTGTACAAAAACTTCAGGCTCCTTAGTATCAACTGAAAATCAGCTAACTACCTTCTAAGGATTTGATGGATATCGATGCGAGATCCATCAATCTTGAGGAGATTTAATAGGAGTAGCAGATTCATTAGCATCGGTCCGGTGTGAACCTGACCAGTTGTGGAGAAAGAAAAAACAAAAATGAACATCCTGTGAATTTATGAGGGAGAACATCACGTTTAGGCTACCTGGAATGAACGGAAGGACACGGCTTTGGACGTCTCTTGCAGTGCGTATAGAGTCAGCCGTAACATTTTTTGCTTCGGGATATGGCCTAGTTTGAACCGAATGGGTTCGATTTTTGAATCTTTTTAGAATTTTTGATAAGTAAGTAGAGTCACTCATGCTGAGGTTAGTTACCTTCAGTAACTAATTCTCTTTTACTTTAAAAAAGTTAATTCAAGGGTTTAGAGCAGGGGTGTCCAACCCGTTTGACCCCTTGGGCCATATAAAATTTTGCCAAAAAAAATTGGGCCACATAAACAAGTATATTTTTTGGCAATCTTTATTACCATT
>WYDF02114053.1:0-10311 GCA_009867245.2 Adranes taylori
CAGGGATATTAGCTTTAAAGACATATTGCAGCTTTCCAAATCCGGCCCAAGCGAGTCCTATTCGCCTGTTTATCTCGTATGTTTGATTGTCCCTTCCAATGCGTAACTCATGTCCCAGGTACTTATTAGTTCAAGATTTGATCCATTTAAATTTATACCTTCGCTTACGACCAGAATTGTCATAAATTGTGATTTTCTGCCATTTATTTTTAGTCCCACTGAGTTTGAGACCTCGTTAAGTCTTCGTAGCATCTCCCTGGCTTCATCAATCCGATCCGCGATGAGAATGATGTCGTGTGCAAATCTAAGGTGGTTTAGTTTTTCTTCGTCTATATTAATGCCCATATCTCCAAAGTCCACCTCTTTAAACATAAATTCCATTAGGGTTCTAAAAAGTTTCGGTGAAATGACGAGAATTACCATTATTTATTTAATAATGGTAATTCTCGAGAATTCTCGAGAATATTAGAATTACCATTATTTATTTAATAACATTACAATCAGCACTTGTCAACATCACTACGCACAATAAATATAAAATACTAAACAAATCCCGACAACTGTACTTAATAAACAGGATCCAATTAGGGGTCCATAAAATGGTAGCGCTAATCCTTTAAGGTAGGTCCCGCAAGTGCGGCAATAAAAAAAATCATAATTATATTATCTAACTATGCTTAACTTTATTTTGATAAAATTTTCAAATATGTATCACAGATTAATTACCATAAGCACAGATTAAAAAACGATGGTCACACATACACAACACACGTAGAAGCTTCTGTCGGCTAACACAATACACAAATGACTCCCTCTGTATTCTCAACCGACTTACAGGCAAGTAATGGTATTACCATTTCAAAATTGATTCTACTGGTACTTTAAAATTTACAATTTCTTTTTTAATTCTCACTGGCTACACGGAATGACTAACCCCCCTATTTACGACCCTCAAATACTAAAGATAAACCCAAACCACAGTGAATTTCAAACTAAATTTGTGCTCCTTACCTGACGTTAATTAATGCCTGCCAATGGTTAAATAGTTTTCTACAAATTATTAATTCATATAAAAAGTATGATATAAAAATAGGTGTGGTAGCGCACAATACTTATGCACAATACTTATGCAGCAATTTCGACGACAGTCGAGCGACTGGTCAAAAATAAATCCCACAAATTTTACTACTCCACAGGAATCGGGAGGCGATTAGTCTTAGGCCTTCGCTGACGTCGACATGCAATTCCCTCGCGAGCTTGAAATACAGGTTTCAATATATTTTCATGCGGCAGGAGATGACAAACAGACTATATTCAGCGCACGACGAAACCAATAAGTCTAGTGGCTTGACTTAAATCCAATTCTCAAATACATTTTTAATAAATACCTTTGCACTCATAGTGACATTATACTTCGATATTAAAATTTGTAAGGGGCGAAAGAATGGCGTCCAAACTTTACAAATCGACAGAATGAAGGCTTCAATAATTATGCTAAGCACGATGACTCATGGATCTATATTCCTCAGATTTCATGATCAGATCAGTCAGTCATTAGGAATATTGCCTCTATCGTAAACGTACTTGAAAAAGTCAGTTAAGATATCCAAATGGTCTTCTTGAATCAGTTTTATTAAGCCACCACAAGATTCATCTGCACCAGTAGTCTTATCCTTTTTTAGTTTGTTTATTGAGTTAATTACCTCTCGTTTTGTAATGGGCGGTCCTGTTATAACTTTTTTTCTGTAAGTTCCCCTCTGGTTTTGTCATTAAAAAGAGATTGCATATATTCTTTCCATTTCTTGATTCTTTGTTCGGCTTCTACGACAGCTAATCCGTTTTCATCTGTAATGATTCCATTACTCATTTTCTTTTTTATGCCAGCGGCTTCTTTGACTTTTTGGTGTAAATTGAACGAGTCATGTTAGCGGTTTAGTTGTTCTACTTCATCGCATTGTTCGTTTAGCTAGTCTTCTTTTGCCTGTTTTTTTTTCATATTTCTAAGTTCTTCGTGACATTCCTATATTCTGTTCGATTTTTATTTTTATGTTGTCTTCGTTTTTCCATGAGTTCTAGAAATTAATCTCTTATCCATTTGTGCTTTTTCTGCTAGTATTTCTTCCAAGTTTTTCTCTGGAAATTTCTATAATTATGTTTTTGGCAGCATCCCATTTGAGTTTTACATACCTTATGTTCGTTTTTAATTCATCGATCTTCCTCTTTAGCTGTTCGGCAATATTACTCTTAACGATCTCGTCTTTTAGTTTATGTGTGTGAATTTTTGTCTCATTCTGTTTTCTTTCAAGTTTTTTAAGTTTAAGATTTATAAATTCTAACTGCATTGATGATCAGATGGAACATCTGCTCCTGCATGTCTGCTTCTGCTTAAAAATATGTGTTAATTCATCTCTTTACAAAACTGAATTAAAACCTCTCCTTATTCATTTCTTATTCCAAGCCCGTAATCGCTCATTACTCCATCAACCTTTCCTTGGCCAACTTTTGCGTTAAAGTCGCCCATTATTATGTTGATATCCTCTTTTCATGTCTGCTTTATTGCCTTTCTGATGTCATTGTAGAATTGTTCTAGATCTTGTACGCTACTTTCGGAAGTTGGTGCATAAATCTGAATTATGTTGAGTTGGCATGGTCCTGAGGTGAATGTTAAGAACGGCTACTCTATCAGAGACTGGTGTAAAACCGAGTACTTCTCGTTTTATTTCTTTGGTTACTATCATGCCAACTCCATTTCAGTGATGTGTGCGGTCTCATTCGGAATAAAAAATTTGATGCTCGTCTATTTCACATGACCAGTTCCGGGCCATCTCATTTCACTTATACCCATAATGTCAATTTTTAATCGCCTCATTTCCTTAACTGTGTTTGCTACTTTTTCGGCTTTGAATATTCGATGTTCCTATTTTTCTGATGTTTGTTTTTAGGATATTGGCTGACCGAGTGATTCTTCGCACCCTCTCCCCACTTAAGGGGTGCTCGGGACTGAGGGCAATGGTTAACTTGTTTTCAGCCATAATGATATCATGGGGAATAAATAAATCAAGACGACAAGTCATTTGATAAGATTGGCTAAGCTTTATAAAACTAAACATCACCTTACATCCCTACATCCAGAGACCACGACGACCTCTCTTGGATGAAGTGCACATATAAGTTTTCTCAGTACATATATCTTCTTAAATAATACCATACGAAATCTAACTTATACCAAACAGTCTCACATTATCTGACCACAATACAATCCCAGAAACATAATTGTTACAATACCAAAGCACTATAAGATTAGCCAATATATGACATGATTCGCATCTCAAATTTCCCATACCACTGTGGTAGAGGGTTGATGATAAAGGGTACAGCAAAAGACGTACAGGCGTCCAACTTCCAATATTATTCAATAACAGCGGAAACCTAGAAATTCACACGATTATTCAATAACAAAGTCAATAACACCATTATGTACTGAATAATTATCAAGAAGTATTAACTGAATTCTAAATTCACATCACTACAATTTACCTAAAGAGTGGATCTTTAAACCGGTAAGTATACAACAAGATTCCAGCAGAACTTGACGATAACATAACTCACAGCTGTGCAACGTTCCCTACACTCTGTACTAGCTAGCAATACTAACTACCAAAGTACTGATCAGTAAGTAATACTTAAAATAATATGACCAGAGATGGTCTTAGGGAAAAAATATACTAAATCCAAACTCAAAGATACCACTGAAAATTAGTCCTTTTGTCAAGGATTCCGATTACGAGTTACTTGGAAATTTATTTGAAGAATCGTTTAATAATAGAGGTTTAGTAGTATACACTTTATCTGATGAAAGGACTTATCTCAACAACGAACTTGAAATTTAAGAAGGTCGTACTTTTAATATTTTCATCAGTTCCAACATGTCCTTTCATCAAAACCTTTTCCAGAAAAAGATTATTTCGTAGAAAAAGAATATTTCGTTGGTCTGATGAAAGGACTTATCTCAACAACGAACTTGAAATTTAAGAAGGTCGTACTTTTAATATTTTCATCATTTCCAACATGTCCTTTCATCAAAAGCTTTTCCAGAAAAAGATTATTTCGTAGAAAAAGAATATTTCGTTGGTCCACTACATTTATGTCGACAGATAATTAGAAAATCAATCTTCAACGCTTAATCGACCCTTATAAACGGATTAAAATCGAAGCAGACATATTATTTTTTCGGGTCCTCTGACAATACCAGGAGCCCAAATATGTTATACCACTAGAATTTAAGGCAAATAAATCCAGACCAGTCTGGTCAGCACTTTATGGATTCGCTTCCGATATATCTGTAACAGTATTGTCTATTGTGCCTAAAATGAACAAAGCCGTTGTTATTATATCATCCATGCACAACAATCCTAAAACAGATCCCGATTAAAATAAGCTAGAAGTTCTCTGTTACTATAATAAAACAAAAAGTGGTGTAGACAACCTAGACATGAAAATTGCTTTGTATTCATGCAATAGGAGAACCAGAAGATGGTCATTGGCAACTTATATTTATCGCTAATAAATATAAGTTGCGTCAACAGTGCCATATTATATTTATGCTACTGTCAAAATCCTGTAATAAGGAAAAGCGGTTTAATTAAAAGTTTGGCAATGCCAATCTTTAAACCATATATTCAAAAGCGTTTACCAATTCCAAGTCTACCTAGAGACCTAAAGTCATTTAAACTTCAAGTAATTCCTGAGGAAATAGGAAAACCGTCTGAAGAACTACCATGTGATAAACTTCAGAAACGTAAAACTAGTTCTAAGTGTCCGTCTCATAAGGAAAGAAAAACGTCACACAAATGCATAAAATGTAATTACCCGATTTGTTTGGAGTGTAGTAGGAAAGCATGCATTAGTTGTGCTAAAGAAAAACATAACCTCTTTAATATAACTCAAACATTCGTTCTCTGTACTGTTTTCCTATTTTCCTAATAATATAGTTAAAATAAATATATAAATTTATAATGAGAGTTTATTTAATTAAAATTTACTGCAAAAATAGTTTTTCTTGAGTTTAAGGAAATATATACATTTACTTAGAATTTTCTACCAGCTGGTCCCCGGGACCAGATCTTTCTTACTACATACTATATAAGTATGTTTCTGTTTAAGGGTTAAAGTAAAAGGAAACCACAACCAAGTAATTAGCTGAAATTCATTGATTACATTCTATTTTCAATATGTTGTATGAATTTGGCATTAAAATATAGAAGTTATGGCGTTTCATTTCACTGAAACACTCTATAATTTTCATTGATATATCGCCCTTGTAAAAAGTTTAAAATGAAGATTTAAATGGTTTTGTACTATATTCAAAGCAACTTATGTACCGTAAATAATTCTATACCCACCTACTAATTATATTCTTTATCCTGTCAAAATCAAATTATTCATAAAAGTGATTCATATTAGAAATAACTATACAAGTTCATAAAATGTGCCACGTAAATTTGAATACTACACACTTGTTTAAAGCATGTACTACAAACTTATAATTATTTAATTAGTGTAATATTAATGCAGACTCACACATGCGTAATAAATAATTTCACGGCATAATTTTTATATATTAAATAATTGAATAATTCATTAGTATTTCATTCCATTTACTTAACTCCTAAAGCTAAACATCTAGCATTATATTAATATATTCATAGTAGAAGCTCCACTTTATTGATAATGCACGTTTAATCATAATGGTTAGAGCATTTTCTCCGCCAACGCATTACGATTTTATAAACAAATTAAAAGCTATAGATAAAGAATTCGGCAACAGGAATACTAAATTAATCGAAATCCTTACATAAACTGAGTAATCAGTATTTACTACACATGATGCAAAAGACATCAAAATTGAATTAGAGGAAAGCCAGAAGTCTGTCTGTACAATTCCCATACAATTCTCAGGGAATTCCATTTCGTACTCATAATCTACCTATTACCTGTCAGTATGATTTTGTTTCAGACCAACCAGAAAGGTCTTGAAATTGTCAACTTAGGATCTTCCTAAAAACTGCTTCAGACTGTACTGGTTACAATGGTGGAGATGAGTAACTAAATCTACATCTTTCATCAAAGGAAGATTTTATTGCAGTTAGACAAATTGTGTCAAATTCCAAAACAGTTCAAAGTTGAGCAGTTTGCATTAACTTGTTTTAAAAATGTAGCTTGTAATGGGTTGGGTACTTCTTCACAGGATAACCAGCCTTTCTTTACGTCCTCTGAGATTGAATTGCCCTGACTAGTCGCGAGTCCGATGGAGATCAGCATAGAAGTCGAAGAGGTGTTTTATGTCCAGACAAAAGAGTCTCCCTAAAACTTACCCACATGAGCGCCAGTACCTATGTACGGATAAGTTCTCGGGATGTGCATATAAGTAAAAACCTCATATAACAAGCTAACCATAATTTATTTTAAAATATTTGTGTCATCAAAATTTTAACAGCATATAAATAATTAAAATTATTTGTTAAAAAATATCATAAAATGTGAGATACGCCACAATAACAATTAAATCACAAATCACCAAATGACAAGCTCAAAAGGATGCTAACAAAAATACGTAAAATACTTAAAATTTTCCCGCTGAACTGCGTCACTAGTTAATTGCAGAAATAACCCTATGGCCGTGATTCACAGGAACGCCACTACGTACTGCAGCTGTAGCACTATCTGAGATAGACGTCCAGCTTGGCCCGGTTTTCAGCCTGACAAGCGATCAAACTGCACGTGGTGAAATAAATCTCCAAAGCCATAAAAAAATTACAGGCTCCAACGATTACCCGTCCCACGAGAGTTGAATGATCCTAAGTCGCTGAAATATCCTCTGGTAATCCGCAATATCAGCCCTATTTAAAACACTCAAATGGCGAACATAGACCTGACGCCATTAAAGCTACAAAATGAAACTTACCGAAATAACCGAATCGTTGATCGAGCTTTCTAAATGCACTTTTAATCCTACATATCTCAAAATGGACCTTTAAAATTTATTTGTATTTTATTAATACATTACAACAATTAGAGTATAATTAACTATTTAATTAGCCATAACATGGCTTGGTTCATGTTATGGCTTCAGTTGGTTCAGTACTTTCAAACGATGAACCAAAAAGAAACGGGTTATAACAATCGCCGTTAAAACTCCTCAATCCTAATGAGACATTACTACGCTTAAATTTAATCCATTATTTTCAACTCTAAATAAAACCAGCAATATATGACTTGCGCAGTAGTAATCGCTACGTGTACTACTTTCATTCAAGCGTGCTGTCATTGCTGGTAAGACGAACGTAGTCTGACATTGAACAAAAACATAACATTGGCGAACAAAACATAGCCGGCTCGTAATATAAAAGATTAATATTGTAGATAAAATACATAGTACAATTAATTAATGGTCGAGATTACACATTACATCATAAGATATGGACTACGTAAGTTTAGTTAACAAGGTAACTAACTGTAAACAACAATTTTACTATTGAGCGGCAGTCGACAATTTCCTATTTTATGTACCAACCAGGTTTTGATCAGCTCGGAGTCTAGGCTCTATTACTAAAAGTTTCCTATTAATATTACACACTAGGAAGATAAATGAGCTAACGTGGAATTTACTTCTGAAAGACAGTAACAACAAATATCCTACACGTTATAAATAATATCTCTCAATTACAATAACACAGTAAGTACACTACACATTATAAGTGGATACCCTCTACAATAGGTCTATTATTTCCTTCATAATATATGTAATATTCTTAATATTTCTTAATTCTCACAATAGTCTGCACCTGTCTTATAATTTATAACATACTCTCAACAGAGACATGTTACAAGCTCTTGGATATTTCTCTTATATCTATCCCTATTCTGAGAAATTTTCTTTATTTATAGTTCCTAGTCGCGTCGCTTTGTTGACCTAGAAGCCGTATTAAATCTAAGATACACACTTAAGTAGCTTTTAAAATTCCGCACTTGGTATATTATTAAATACAATTAAGAGGAAGGCTTTTAATTGTTTAGCCTTAAGGCATCAATTGAGATAGAATAAACTTATACTATGAATATTATTTGTATGATATCGAAAGCACTAATAATAATTTATTTATGAAATCTTTGCGAATTTTCCTTATATATATCGAGTGTACCAGTGTGTGGAAACGATTTTTAGTTTTCAGTATTGAACTTGATTTCCGGTAATCTTAACCCTGCTTACTAGAATACATCTTTGAGTACATACACCGTATATTTGTTTAACGGTGTATGTACCAACGTTTGTTTTATATCATAAAGCGAGAATCATACGTCAAATAGAAAACCTTACCTAGGTAATTTATTTAAAAATGATTACTGCAGCTCTGCGTTTCATATATTTAATATTCCGTTGTGAATTAAAATATGAAAGATATTTTCATAAAATATGAACTCGTATTTCAGTACTAATTCAATTTTTGCCTTTAGAATTGGTGTATTTATAGAGATCCGTTGTGTAGTTTAATTTGTCAAATATCAAAAATGTATATGTATATATTTATATCTGTATCTCTTTAGCAATCAGTCCATTTAAAATGATAATGTTTTCAAATGCATATGTTAATTGCATATGAAGAGAGTGAAATAGATAGAGTAATATTTTAATTTCATAAAATTTACATTTAAATTATAAACCTTTTAGTAGAATTATGTAAATCATAACCTATAATTTATTATTAAAATGTATCTGTCAGTAATCTTAATCAAAATTATTATATAATAATATATCGTATTTTAATATACTTTTTAATTTTATTTACATAATTGGTTTATATAAATCATAAATAATTAGTTCCATAAAATACTTGAAAATGAAATAAAAAAAAACACTTCAAGTAATTAGCATGAAGAAGTTGCGTAAATGTGTAACGATTTCATAGAATTCTGTACGTAGGCATAACAGCTAGCTCATAAAAACCAATAATTAATTAGAGTAGCTTTAAAAGATTATTGGCTGAGTATAAAAGAAACAGCAAACAGATTGCCAGGGATTTAGCAGATTTAGTATTTGGATTTAGATGCATCAAATACAAGTAACGCTGGGGATAAGCAAGTTGCGCACAAATTCGTTCCATAACTGTTTAAGCCTGCATAAAGAATTTTATCCTTTAGGGATAAGGAACTCAATAACGATGTAGTAAACTAATTGCTTTCTGCGTCTGGACCTGTTTCCTTGAATGAGCTTTAGGCACTAGTAGAAAGCATTCAATAACCAATGCTAAAGAGTAAGATAAATTTTAAAGTGTCTTACAAACAGCTTTCAAATACTTTAGATGGCACCTCTCTATAGTTGTATTGGCGCTGAAAACACAAAAAATTATAGAATACTTCAAATTGTTTCTAAATTGGATAGTGGTGGAGCAGGGGCTGGAGTGTATGACCCTAAGGGTACAATGATTTTACTGCGTACGCATACCTCGATACTACAGGTTGAAATAGTAGCAATTGATTACTGTGCTCTAGAAATCATGCAAAAAGGCATGAAAGAACCTAACATCAATATACATACTGATACTCAAGCAACGCTGAATGGATTACAGGCTAAAACCTGGGTGTCTAAGTTACAGTGGGACTGCCTAACGTACCTGAAAGAACCGGCTAAACATAACCATTTAAGGCTAAGGTGGGTACCAGCACATTCAGGGATTCAGGACAATGAAATAGCAAATAGAACTAAAGTGGTCGATCTAACGAATGATTCTATAGACTCTCTTGATTTTCTTTATCTTCATTTATCTATTTTTTTCTCTTTAAATTTTACTTTAATGAAACCAAGAGGGGACCGCCGTTAAAGGAGCTGACAGAAAAGCGCTGTAGCAATTATGTCACCAAGCCAGACACAAAATTCATCTCCAGCACGCGGAACGCCTATCCCACCTACAGCTCCAGGCCAGGCGACGTTCCGTTATCACAAATTCCAGGCAAACGATGACTCTATCCAGTGACGATTAAAATTTTGACATATTCACTCACATCACGCAACACCGTATTTCACATCTTCGGTCCAATTCAATGGATAAACAATATCGTCATCATCCTCCACAATAAACCGACATTTCGACAATTTATCCTGCCCAGCATCAATATCCCTATACTGACGAGCCATCTTCAGGATAGAAGAACAATTATAATACATCAATTTATATCTAGTTTGCTATTCTATTATCTTTTACTGGATCCACCTAACAAACTGAATTATAATTAGCTTCAACAAGAAATGTGATT
>WYDF02114064.1:0-10311 GCA_009867245.2 Adranes taylori
GAGGTCTCAAACTCAGTGGAACTAAAAATAAATGGCAGCAAAACACAATTTATGACAAATCTGGTCGTAAGCGAAGGGATAAATCTAAATGGATCAAATCTTGAACTATTAAGTTCCTACAAGTACCTGGGACATGTCTTACGCATTGGAAGGGACAATCAAACATGCGAGATAAACAGGCTTATATGACTCACTTGGGCTGGATTTGGAAACCTGCAATGTGTCTTTAAAGCTAATATCCCTGTGTGTATGAAAAGAAAAGTCTACGAGCAGTGCGTGCTGCCAGTACTTACCTATGGGGCAGAAACACTAACTTTTTCCAAAAGGACGGTTGACAAAATCAGTATTTCCCAGAGAAAAATGGAACGATCGCTGCCTTGGCAATTCACTCAAAGACAGAATTAGAAACACTGTGGTGTGAGAGAGAGAGGACTAAGCTGACAGATGCCGTAGAAAGAATAGCGAATCTGAAGTGGAATTTGGCTGGACACGTTACGCGTCTCACGGATGGGCGCTGGACAAAGAAGATCGTAGAATGGAGGCCACGACTGCACAAGATAGATCTAGATGGAAAAATTTACGGGAGGCCTATGTCCAACAATGGACGCATATGGCTGTATGATGATGATGATGATGATAATGCTTCCTCTGCTACAGCTAGGGTTCGGATTAAATTCCTTTAACTGATTATAAATCGTCATCATCAGATTAATTTGAACATGAGGTAGATAATTAAATCCATATAATTCTCCGTAAATGTGTTTTTAGAATTTTCATTTTATTTGACATTAAAATTGTTAATGACGTTTTCTTTACCAACTATTATAATGTCATCACACAAGCCCTTGGAGACATAAGTAATAAGGGTTTTCAGCAGATTAATGGTTGATATAGTGCTTTCAGGTACTTTTTATATTTTCTAAAATGTTTCTTCAGAAAGCGCAATTGAGAAGGAAAAATTCAAACAGCCTTGTCACATCCTAAAGTATTTTCAGAAAACACAAAAAACTTGTGTATATACGCTTAAGTTAAACCTAATAAAGTATACAAAAGTCTAAAAACCTATTAGAAAGCAGGCACCGTAATAATAAACATTTATCTCCCAAATGTGCAAGTCACACAGCTATTTTAGTAAAAAGTCACATTGGTCCGCATCTTCTTCTTCCGCAGCTGTTGGGTCCGCATCTTTATACCACTATAATCGTTCATCTTTAAGTTGCTGTCCTTCAGCCCAATTTTTGCCAATCATTTTGTTGAGAAGTTTGTGCACATTAGTTTTGTTTCTTAAGGAAACAAGGTAGTTGTCATTTTCATCCTGAAAACCTGTAGTTGTTTCATGTTTTCACACTTACATATATTTCAGTTAGGTGGTTGTGCAGATACTGTTTGAACAACTTCTTTCCGTCTCGCGGTTTTTGCAATCTTATCACCTTCTTCTTTCAGTTTCAGAATAATTCTTTCTGCTTTTATAACACTATCAATACATAACAAGAAAATTCTATAAATCTGTTCTATACAACTGTTTGTGTTTTCTCAAAATACTTTCGAATGTGACAAAACTCTGTTTGTATTTCCCCTCCTCAATTGTACTTTCAGAAGATTCATTCTAGAAAATATAAAAAGAATCTATAACTAAATTAGAAATGAAAGTACTATATCAACAAACTGCTGAAAACCATTTTTAAAAATATATGTCTCTAAGGGCTTGTGTGTTAAATTATTGTACTTAATAAAGAAAACGCTAGTAACAATTGTAATGTCAAATAAAATTAAAATTTTAAAAACACATTTACGTAGAATTATATGGAATTAAATATCTACCTCATATTCAAATTCATCTGGTGATGGAGATTTATAATCCATTGAAGGAGTATAATCCGAACGGCTATCAGTAAGATAGGAAGCATTTTCATCGGTATCAGATATTAGTCCACATTTGGTATCAAGTAAAATTAATCAATTACTTACTTCAGTTATACCAACTAGGAAATCCACTTTTAATCACTTTATTAAATGCAATGAAGGTCAATTATGAAAAATAACATTATAAAATAGATCAATGTTGCAAGAATGGACTTCCTGCTCTGTAATAATCATCTTGATGACTTTTTGCTATTTAAATTGTGTAACAATACATAATTAATATGATCTGAGCAGCTCGATTCTTACTTCTTCATTTGTCATTAAAAGTTCTTTCACAAATTCTAAATTCAAAACAAAATATTTAAATAAGAAGTATATTATTAATTACCGTTAATATTTAGTAAAATTAAAATCCTTTTACTTCTTTCACCCACATTCATTTCTATTTTATTTATATTAACACCACTTTATATAATTTGTAACTAATTATTTACTTTAACAGTTTTTAAAACAATCTTTAGCCAAACACAAATATTTTTAAAATAAACAATTCATAACACCTTACATATACCGGGTGTATCTATAATCGAGCCTCGGAAGATTATGGGTTTCCTGTAGATGATACTACAATTTTGATTTCAGATTATTATTGGCAGGTATAATTTAATAGTATATTTTAATAATATTTTTATATATACAGTATGTCCCAAATATGATCAAACGCATCAAAGTTATGTGTTTTTAAATGGATCGCCCTATATATTTTTACATAATTTTATGTATCCTTAGTTTCGAAAGATATTCTTCGGGAATCTTTTTTTTTTGTAAAATGCGCTGTTGCCAAGTTATTACCATAAGTAAATTTTTTGAGAGATTGCAATTATTATAAATATTTTACAGTTCGGAAATGTTTCGAAATTTGTACATATGTAATACTAGAGAAAGTAAACGTTTACTTATTTTTCTGTTTAAATGGTTTTGATACTTTTTGTCGAATTAGAAATAAAAAGCATTTAATTTTCAATTTTTCAAATGCTATTTTCTCTGTTATTTTAAATAGGACACTTATAGGTTTTTATACCATTAGGTAGAAAATAAAAATATATTTATTTTAATGTTCCATATGTGTATACCTAAATCTAATACTTTTGAATAAGAAACATAAAATAATTAAAATATCATATTCTTTCTGAATATCCAAGTTGCCATGATTCTTTACAGCTATTAAGCGATTCAATTTGTTTCAGCATATTTATTGTAACCTTTTTCTGGTGTACTAAAATTTTAAGAATTTATTAGTTACTCTAAAAATGTTTCTGACAAAAGAAGAAAAAAATTAATATGATTTTTATTATTGGCGAAGCTTTAGAAAATTCTTTATTAGCTGCCATATTATACGCTGCGAAATATCCCAACTTAAAACATTCTGAGGTAAAATGCTTTAAGCGTATTTGGCAGCAATTTTAAACAAATGGAAGTGTTTTAAAGGAGAAAAAGAAGAGAAAGCGAATTATTTCAAACACGGATATGGAGTTGGATGTATTATTAAATGTGCAGGAAAATTCGAAAATAAGAACACGTCGTATTGGTACAAATTTAGATATTTCACAAGATTCGGTAAATATGATATTGAAAAACGACAAATACCTTTCGTATCACATGATATTACATCAGGAAATTACTCATGCAGATACACAGCAAAGGGTACTCTATTGTTAAACAATTTTAAATAAAATTAATGCAGATTCTAATTTTTTAAATGTTGTGCTATTTACTGATGAAGCTGACTTTAAGAATGTAGGTATTGTAAATACTCACAATTTACATTATTACGATGTTCAAAATCCTTACTGGTTGCGACCTTAAGATTTTCAACATTCTCGGTCGATCAACGTATTTGGAGGAATTATAGGAAACCCATAATCTTTCGAGGCCCACTTACAGAGGCAGCCTGTATAGCGATCAGCAGCTCTAATAGATATTATCTAAACTGAACAGGATTGACCAGTCCTTGTGTTTGAATGTTAACTTCTGTTGTTGACGCGGGGATTACCCGATTGAATGTCATGTAAGTTATCTATTCCCTACGATACATGATCAGATTGGAACAAAAACCACACGATACTAATAAAAACTAATTACACTTAGACTTTAAAAATTATAATAAATAAACTAAATGTACATATATAAGTATTTCATATTGTGTATTTTGATTTCCATCTGTTAGTCAATTTGCATCTAAAGCAACTAATACGTTAAGAAGTAAAAGCAATCCATACATTTATTTCAGATTTGAACAGAATTGAAATTCCAGAGATAATAAATTTACGTATAAACTACAAATTGTTTTTAAATGATAGTTACTTTAGAAAAATTTTATATTTATCATCGGAAACTAGCGATATTTATATCGGATGATTTTTAACTGATAATATTAAGAGGCTGCAGTCACTTTTTAGTTGCTCTTTGTTAAATAAAATTTTGTCGCTGAATTTATTCATTTGTCATAAAAATACATTACCAGCCTTACAAATTTAGTAAAGCTCTGTAATAACGCAGTGAAACTTTGGTTATGGAAAAATAATTCTCTGCCGTCAGCTATTTCGCAGGAAATCTCTTGAAAATATTTTTTTTCTTAAATAATAGTTGTGTGTGTTAAGTTTTATTTTGTTATTACACAACAGTTGATATTATACAATATCATAATTTCAAAATTGATACTTAATACATGTTTTTACATTCTTGCTCTAACTAAATGTATACCTCATATGTCGGATGTTCTCATATGTCGGAGTCGGATGCCACTAATAACAGCAATGATGGAGGTGCCATTTAGATCATTTTAAAGTTATTTACATACAAATGTAAATTCAGATGCGCCCTCTTGAGACAAATGCTTGAACCCTTCCAATATTAGTCATATTCAATATTAGACTCGATACCTAAGATTTAGATATTTAACCCTAATTTCACTTTATTTATTCTAGGCAGCAATATCCAAGCGCCTTATTGTATTTGGCTATGTTTGACTTGAATGGCTCGATAATGACAGTTTTTGAAAATAGTACCTTTAATAAAATTTAATATATTATTAAGGTTTAAAAATTTGGAGTAATAATTTACTTCACCGGTGAAATTAAAAACTCCACGCTAAGTTGTAAAATAAAATAAAATCTCCCTTTATTATAATAATCAATCAGTATATATAGTACATTAAAATAAACAATATTTCGTCGCCTATATTAAATGATCTCGAAAATGAAAAGTCCGCAAGGTTAGATGCTTGACGGAACATATACACCATTTGCGTATATCAGCTATGTGTAATTAATTAAAAATATATAATCAATTCTTGTCATGACGTTATACTGTAACTGCTGTTATTTGAACCCATTTTTTCTTCTCTACCTCTGTGTCTCGAATGTCAATACCTTCCTCTCCATAACTATTTTCTTGGAGCGATTTAGGTCCCTTCCATCATATATCAAGCTTTATTAACTCCTCCTGACTTACTCCTCTTGATACCAAATCCGCAGGATTTTCCTTTGTATTTACGTACCTCCATTGGTTCGGTTTTGTATATTTTCGGATCCAACTAACTCTGTTTGCCACATATGTTTTCCACTTATCCGGATCAACTCGTATCCATCCTAATTTAACCATGGAATCTGACCATGCGTGCACCTTGACGTCTCTATTAATCGCTTCTAATACTTTATTCAGCAACTTCGCTAGTAACACTGCTTATGCTGACTCTAGTTTGGGAATCGTTAAATTCTGCTTAATTGGCGCTAATTTGGACTTAGATTGCAATAATGAAATGTGTATTTCCTCTTGTATGACTACCCTACTGTACACCACCGCTCCATATGCAGCTTCGCTGGAGTCACAGAACCCATGGATTTCCATTTGACTTTGTCTTGTGAAAATCCATCTTGGGATTTCTATACGCGATATCTGATTTATACTGTTCCCATATTTTTTTTATTTTTCTGCTGTTCCGCCATCTACTTCTTCATTCCAGGGTCTTCTTGATTTCCACAATTCTTGTATTGTTAATTTTGCGGTGATGATTACTGGTGACAGCCATCCTAGTGGGTCGAAAATTCTTGCTATTTCCCATAATTATTTCTGTTTTGTTGTCTTTTCTGAATCCTCAATTCTGACCCTAAACTTGAATGTATCTTCTTTTGGTTGCCATAATACTCCCAACGATTTCTTGCATCCTTCGTCTGTTATCACTTTTGACGATGGATCCTGTAAGTCGACTGGAATTTCTTTGATTACCTCTTCTTTATTACTGCTCCACTTGCGGAGATTGAATCCTCCATTTTTCAACATTTCCCTTAAGTCCTTCTGAATGTTATCGCTTCCTCTGTGCTACTTGCTTCGGATAATACACGACCAACATAAAATTCATTCTTTACTACTTCTGCCGCACGCTGATATGTTCCTTCTCCGTCTTCTGCTAATTTTTGTAAAGTCCTTACGGCTAAATATGGTGCTGGTGCCGTTCCATATGTTACCGTCTGAAAATTATGTTCTTCCATTGCTCCTTTGGGGTGACTTCTCCACAGTATCCGTTGATAATCCTGATCATCAGGATTAATTTTTATCTGTCTATACATCTTCTCTATGTCTGCGATGATTGCTACCTGATAAGTTCTCCATCTCAACAAAATTGTTCAGAATGTTATCAGATCTGTTTCAGATCTGTTCAGATCTGTTTTGCATGATGCGACGAATACGACCGGAACTTTTGATGCAGTTCTGTCTGGTCTAATGACCGCTTTATGAGGTAAATAGTACTTCCCGGCTTCCTTTTCCTTTATACCTTCTCCATATGCCCCAAACGTTTATATTCATCCATGAAGTCCTTATAATCTTCCCTTAATGACTCATCCTTCTGGAACCTTTGTTCTGGTTGTATCAATCTAGGAGCCGCTATTCTTTTTGATTCTCCTAATTTTGGCTCTTGTTCCTTAAACGGAATTGGACAGTATATCTACCTTCTTCATCCTCTGTTGTCGTTGCCTTATAGAACTATTCACACTTCTCATCTTCTTCTTTTACTTCCCAATTCATCGCCAAGTCTTCAGATTCCCAGAATTTTGTAAGTTGTTCGTCTTCTTCTATTGTTGATGTCAAGGATATGACTTTCTTCCTTTCTGGTATTCTCTTATAAATGTTCCCGCATAACATCCAGCCGAATTCCGTCTCCCGACCTATTAGACCTTCTGATCTTCTTAGTCCTGTTCGCAAAAATTTTCCTAATTTATTTCCGCCCAACAATATGTCAATTGGACCTGGCTTGTTAACCCATGGATCTGATATATGTACATTGTTCCAATCTTCCAATGTGACATATCTTATTTCTTCTTGTGGCAAATTTTATGTTATCTTGTGTAACTAATTCTACTGGTAACATGTACACACTATTGAATCTTGGTTGTAGAACTGTTTTAATTACTCCCTTTACAGCTGCCGTTGTGGACTCACCCAATCCTTTTATTACGATATTTGATTTCTCTCTAGAGATTATCAATGCTTGAGCTGCTTGCTCAGTTATAAAGACGATTGTGACCCTTGATCAATCAATGCACTTAATTTGTGTTGCGTTCCGTCTTGCGCTGTTACTTTTACGAATGCTGTAAAAGCAGCAATTAGTTCGGCTGATGGCTCTTTGTACGCTACATTACACGTTGCCTTCTTCTGAAACCTGTATTGGTGCTGCCACATTACTTGCTAGCTGGATCATACTTGGGCTGTGCAGTAGAGTATTACGATTTCCTTTACAAATATTACAATTTTGTTGACACCCCATTCTCTATGAACTTAAAGCACCTCCAACATAACTTTTTTACTAGTATATATATATATATATATATATATATATATAAATATATATTATAACACACGCGCGAAGCTGCACAATTCAGCGAGAGAATAGAAAAATTACTTCAACTGGTTCTATGTTGCGCAAAATAAAGCGTCATCAAGTAATACATAATGTAACCGTATTATTTACCATATATCAGATGATTCTAAGGTCACGTCCACACAGCGTATGATATGAACGGAAATATTAATTCTTAACACTCCCCGTCGCTATTGCGGACGTTATTCCAATTTTCTTGAATAATTCTGGAAATATAGGACCGGGCCAGGGTTTCGTAAGTAGATCAGCAGGCATTTCAGCCGTAGGCAAGTATCTAATCTCGATCTGGTTATTTCGCACCGCGTCGCGAATGAAATGACAGCAAATACCGATATGTTTGCTTCGGTTGAGAAGTATTTCATTCTTCGTCAGACACATGGCGCCCATGTTGTCGTTGTACAATACAATTTTCGAATGTTCATCGAGACCTACCTCTTCCATTAGCTTATGGAGATACAAGCATCCTTTTCCTGCTTCAGGGATGGCGATAAATTCAGCTTCTGTAGAGGATAGGCCAACATATCTCTACTTTTTCGGTTCCCAGGATATGTTAATAACTATTTCATTGTCTATGTTTATTAACCTGCTTTTTTCGATCGTAGATTTAAATAGCTCGTAAAAAGCTGCACAATTCTCATATCTCCCATCAAATTTAGGTATCGTTAACTTTGGTAATTTTTCCTGACTTCTTACTCTCTTTTTAATGTACACTTTTTAATGTAAACCCTAGTTTTTTTGCTTCCTTTATTGCTGTTGTAAACTCTATTAATGCTTCTTCTAACCATCATTTTAGTATTTGTAAGCATGTTGTTCCTCGTGGCGACTCTATTTTCCTATCAACTTGTTCTGCTTCTTCTCTTAATACAGGTCGTATTGTCTCAATGATTAGTCGCATTGTTTTAGTGAATTTTCCATTCCTCCATCATCATTTGATATGTTGGCTTGTAACCCCTCTAGGCGATCCATGATTTGGTGGTATACTTTATATGTCGATTCTGCGAACACTGCTGTTTCTTTTACTGCCACACTCAACTTCTCATTGTTGGCTGATATTGTTTTCAGTAACCCTTTCGCTTCAGTCCTTTTCTTTGTTATGTGCTCTCCTTTTTTGCGACATACTGAATTTTTCTTCATATTATTTAATAATGATAATAACTCATTCCCTAATTTCTGTTGCTCTGCCATTGTCCTATTGTCAGATTTACTTCTTCCGAATTCATGATTCTGTTTTATTATTTCTGAGTTTAATTCGTAAGATAATTTCTTGTTTAATGCCTAAGAGTTTCTAGGACACTCAATGGCTGTCTTTACTCTCTTAAATTAAATTTGTAAGATCTAATGTAATTATTAGTTGTTTTTCATACCTCGGGGTCATAAAGACATTATGAGGCTGAATTTAAAATAAATTTGTAAGATTTAATTCTTTGTTATTCATACCTCGGGGCCATAAAGACACTATGAGGCTGAATTCAAATTAAATTGTTTTAAGATTTAAATTATAGTTATTAATACCTCGGGGCTATAAAGACACTATGAGCCTGAATTTAAATTAAATTTGTAAGACTTATTTTTTTGTTATTAATACTTCGGGCTCATAAAGACACTATGAGGCTGAATTTAAATTAAATTGTTTTAAGATTTAATTTACTCGTAATTAGAGCTGACGCTAAATTACTTATTTATTGGAATTAAATTTTTACATCTGATTACTGTTTATCTTATTTAATTCAATTAGAATTTAAAACCGATTAATTTGTACTTAAGTTTAAATTCTTTTATTATATTAAAATTAACATATTTAATTAAATTTTAATTAATTTTCACTGGCTTATATTCGAAGGACCAATATTCAATCGCCTTATTGTATTTGGCTATATTTGACTTGCCTATATTTCATTTGACTGGTTATATCGAAAAGTTTGTTAAACCTTAAATGTGGCAACGTCGCCCTCTGTAGAAGATAGAGACACATGACTACTTTCATTCGACATAGAGTAAGATATGTGTGAAAAATTTCAGCCTCTTAGTTTTAAAACTGAATTTCTGAATAAGAAATATAACACATTTCCGTCGTATTGAATTAAAAAAATAAACTACACAACCACTTTTGCGGAACAATCTTGTACGAAAGAATCAATCTATATGGAAATGACAAACCTGATATTGATAATGAGCCATGTCCCAGATTACAGCACAGTTAGCATATTGGCATAAAGAAAATTCATATCAACATGTGCCATGTTCTGAATTGTCCAGTGATTCTAATATTGATAAAGGAATTGAGTATCGTCCTGTTGATATACTTTCGCATCTGTTTCCGGAAGAACTATTTAAATCTGTTGTATTTCATACTAATTTGTATGCAACACAGACATATAATAATAAAAGGGAATAGGAATTGTGACAGACTCTCTTTGGGAACGCTGCTAACGGAGAGTCCTAGCGACTCTCACAGATGGCGCAAACAAAGATCTTATTATTTCAAAATATAACAACTTTTGGAATTATGT
>WYDF02114075.1:0-21104 GCA_009867245.2 Adranes taylori
ATTAAGAACAACTATTATAATTAATTTCTTAATGAAGGTTGTGACATTGCAACGATATCTATTCTCCCAATATGTTCCTCATTTTCGTCAGTTCTTCTTTACTAGCCCGCTAATCCCGAATGGGGTTTTTCTGTTAGTGGAGGGTTTAAATGCCGCTTAGCTGTTCTTCTGCATATGCTATTACCTTCAGTTTATAGTCCACATCATATGAATGTCATTTATTTTTTTTGCCATATCGAAACTAGCTACTAGCAAAAATATGGTACTGGTACCGGTAACACAAATCACTTTCAATTAAAGTTAAATATCAATTTCGCGTATAAGACGCACCTAACTTTTGGAGCCAAAGAAAAAGTACGTTTTATAGTCTGTAAAATGCGGTACTTATTACTAATTCAACTATTCTAGCATTCATGAAATCAGTCATCAAATTGTAAATCCTCCACTGTGCCCTCTAAATGTTATCTCTTCACTCCAATTCCCGTCCACGCATCCATACCACACAAATAAATCCTTTTTTGTTCCAACACACTCAACAAGTATTTTTACTGACGCTGAACGATATGTTGGAGAACAAAAATTTCTTGCTAAATCAATATTTTACAATGAAATTTTGGGTGTTCTCTTTTAAATCTATTATGAATTTATGAAATATTAAATAAAAATGTTGAAATTAAATAAAATGTATGATAATTTATGCAGGCTACAATTTTAGATGCCTAGGGATTCCCAAACTTTTAAACATTGCGATCCACTTTTTGCAAACTCAATCTCAAGCACCGGAGGGTCGCGAGCCCCTTAGTGGTCGACGTGGTAATATATGGGTGTCGCCGAGGTAATTCATAATATTCTTTTTTTATATATATAAATCTCTTAAAACTTAATTTATAGTCCTTTTTTGGCGTGGTAGAACTTTAAATTGTAATAAAACACATACGATTTGACAAAATGAAAGAATAGAAAATGTTCGATAGAATAAGATTTTCTATTCTTTCAGTTTCTCAAACCTTATTCCATTTAGTATTATTTAATAGAAAATCTTATTTTCTATTAATGTTTGAATATTATTTTGACTATATGACTACTTGTAGAACGCTGAACTGTGCGACCGCCTTAATGCGAGCGAGGTGCCCACCAGCATAAGTGCTCTCCATGCGTGCTGAGTCTGTTAGTAAACGGCAAAACCGCTTGTGCATGCGGTTGAAAGGTAATGGGCTCAAACGCAAAATTAATGTGCCTGTGAGAACACGTGTTGCTGCATGGAATTTGTCTGTGGTTAGTCATGTTTTTAATTCGTCATTTCTCATATTTTATTGTAGTCATAATTCAGTTAAGTTACATATGAAAGATAAACATAAGTATTGAAATTGCAATAATATTTAAAAGATAGATATTTTTCTATAACTATTTTCTATTTTTATTTAGGAAAGCATGTCCAAGGAGAAAAAACATAAATATTTAAAAGATTACTTAACATTTGGCTTTACCATCTTAATCAGCAACGGTTTAGAGAAGCCATAATGTGTATTGTGCTGTTTAAATGCCAATACTGCTGAATCATTGAAACCATCAAAACTTAAACGAGCCAAACCATTCAGAGCATACTATAAAGGATTTAGAGTTCTTTCGTCGTCATGAAACTGGTCTTAAACGTCAAAGACTTGATTGTACTGGAAATTGTCAGCAAAAGAGCTCCGGAGCATTCCAAGTATAATATGAAGTCGCATTGGAAATTAAACTTTCGCTATTGTTTTCTATTCAATCGAATGAATCAATAGGCGCAAGTTCATGCGCTCAATTGCTTGTTTCGTAAAATACATTCACGCGGATGATATCAAAGAAGAGTTTGTTTCGTAATGCACTTGAAACTACTACAAATGATGACGATCTCATGAACATCGTGAATGGATTTTTTGAAGCTGAAGGACTGGAATGGAAAAAAGTCTGTGGGGTATGTATTGATGGTGCCCTAGCTATGTTGGGGCACCACTTGTGCTTTCAAGCAAAAGTGAAAGAACTTGGATCCATAAGCAAAGGGCTTTCAGTACATGATTCACTGCATTATTCATCGATATGCTATTGTCAGTAAAACTCTTCCTGTTCCTCTACAAGAAGTACTTGATCCGCAAATCACAATTGTAAATTACGTCAAATCTGGAGCACTTAACACTCGCCTGTTTAAAGAACTTTAAAGCACTCTGTATCGATATGAATTCTGATCATGCGGTTGTTCTTTTCTACACTACTGTACGTTGGTTGTCGAAAGGAAATGCGGTCAATCGTGTGTTCGAGTTGAAAGATTAAATCAAGTTATTTTTGGAAATACAAGGGAAATATGACCTTGCTAGCACTTCATCAATTTTGGTGTGATATGTATCGGTCATACCCAAATATTTCTATTCTTGCGTTTTGATACCATCGTTAGGTTGGTTCGTTAAGTTGGTCCATCGTTAGGTTGGTTCGATGTAATAATGTTTGATAAAAGGGTTATCTACTATTATGATTTTGTTTTCGTGGTAATTCTATGAAAAAATCAGATGCAGGGAAATTAGCCTGGTCATTAAGGTTATTGTGATGAGTTAACGACCTTAACATTCCTGCATCTGAAATTTTCATAGAATTACCACCAAAACAAAATCAGAATAGTAGATAACCCTTTTATCAAACGTTATTATTTCGAGGCAACCTAAAGTGGTCACCTTTACTTTTATTTTTCTTACTTCTTTTAGTGACTTTCATTTTATCTCAAAATAACATCTTTTCAAATGTCAATAGCTAGCTAATGAAATTGTTCTATCGGTTATTTTTTCGGATTCCTTGAATGTTCTTCAATGTATAGAACATAATGCTATTGATAGCAAGTCATACAAAATTATTCTAGAAATTAGAGAGTTAAAAGGCGAAAGATAACGGTTTTTTTTTATCAAACTCTGTTGGATTCCTGGCCATAAAGGTATCTATGGTAACGGAAGGCCGATTATCTGGCGAAATCTGGCCATGAGGAACCCGCTAAACAACTTTTAGTACATCCATCCAATTTTTAACATAAATTTAAGGACACTGTATGGCAAAAATGGCAAGGTTCCTGGGAAAATCAATCCAAAAGGATATACAATTTTTCAATTTGTGCCCTTCCTTCGAGAAAAAACCTTGGTTTGAAAAATTTGAAATGGCCCAAAATAGGTGTCCACCATCTGCAGATTTATAATGGGACATGTGCTGTATCCCGAACATACATATCGGTTAAAATTGTCAAATTCCCCTAACTGTGATTGTGAGGCGAGGGGCACCTTGGAACATATTTTCTTTGGATGTCCTTTGTTAAACATTTAGAGTCATTTCTTCATAAAAGTAAATTACCTGCTCCATTTTGTATTAATCAAATATTGGTCCTTCCAAGGACAGGATATGCGATTATTTATTATATTTTTAAAAAAATGTAAATATAAGTAATAAAAATCAATGTAGGGTAAAACAAATTGTTCTAAAATTTATAAAAGAGATCATAAAATTAAAAGGTCCTAGTTCTTTTTGCTGTAAGGTAAATTCTCAGTACAAGCAGGGTTTTAAGAATTTGGGGAGGAAGGGGAAAGAAAATTTTTTTTGTGTGATACATATTTCTACGTTGCAGATGATCTTGCGTTTTCCCTTGTGTTCTATCACTTTAAATAAGAACTAACAATTGAGGCCCCTTTTCGGGTCCGCGAATGGTCTGCTGAGGCCCCAGATCGAGAAGATCGTACCTGTGGTGAGAACTAACATCTACCTATGTTAATTGTCGCTTGTATATCCTTATAGGGTGTCTTATCCTCATCATAATTATCCTCACTCTTGTAAAGTTATGTAGACATAAGTAAAGGAATCGTCAATTCGTAAATTCCTATCAGTTGCGTCGGTTAGAGGCCACTGTCAGGCCAAGGTGAAAGAACGGAGACGGTAAACAAATATAAGAAGAAGAACAACCTCGTGTTTGTTGCATTTTAACAGGTAATCTTTTTCTCAATATTTCAATGCTTTAAAATCCAATTTCAACGTCTATTTATGTATTTATATGCCCAATTTTATATTTTAGCTTGAGAATGGAAAGCTTGCCGAAAATGCATTAGCTATTGTAAGATTTTACAAACATTAAGCAATCGATGTAGCTGAAGACGACAATTTTCATTTTGTTAATTAATCATGATCTGCGACTCATTAAAACTTTTTAAAATATACTTTTCTATAGTTTTATTTCACATTTATTTTAACACCACCTACTTGTGCACCATCTTAACGAACAACCCACGTCCTTACCAAAGAAGGTTATACGTGTCAAAAATTGTTTCGGTTTCCTGTAAGCTCTTTTCACCAAACATAACTTTAAGTGCATCCTATATCGCTAAGAGTACTAACGTTTCTCTTATTGTGTGCGCCTTACCAGTTTTCGCGATTCGGTATAAAACATGCACAGCAATATCGTTGATCATGGTACAATGCAAAAGTTTTGTTTTGGCATTTTCAACTCATCCAGGTTTCTTTTGAAAAATTCGATAAGCCGGTTTTTCAAGTCGGGATGCTTCGTTTCAGTATACTGGCGTAATTTATTTGGGCGCATGCTTTCATTTGTAAGTACTTCAATGCAAATAACACATTGCGGTAAAAATCAACTCGGAACTCACAGTTTGGGAAACGCTGCTAGCTCATAAGAAACATTTTTTTTTAATTATTCACATAAATTGCATATTATAAATATAAATAATTTTTCTAAAGTAATATTGCGAACATTTTCTACAAGCTAGTGTTGTCACTGCGAATTATGTTCAAATATTAAATTTATTAAAAAACAAATTAATTTTAAAAATGTATTTTGCTAGAGTCTTCGGTTTTTGTACCTATAACAATTTACATAGTGCTCTTTACATATATATATATATATATATATATATTAAATTCATATTATGAATAAATCATTAGGATAATATAACACAAATTATATAAATAAAATAAATAGCAAATAAAATCAACAAAAAATAATTTAACAATATGTCTATGACGTTTATATAAGTCTATCAGTTTCGAAACTATATCTCGTTCGAAACCTTATGTTATATTCAACTTTTTCAAGCATATAAAATCCAGTTTTACAAACATTAGTATATATATTAAACCCATAGTCTACCCTTGAACGAATAAAGGAATTGTAAAATTTTAGTAAACATTTCGGATCTACACCCCTCCAAACTCGAGTGAGACGTGTAAATTGTTCCATGGCCTTACTACAATTAATTACTAGGTAATCAATACGCTTATTAAATAATAGTTTGCGATCGAATACCGCACCTAGGATTCAACAGCAGCAATAATCTGCTAAATATAATATATATCAACAACGGGACAAAGTTTGTTGCAAACAAGTTTTGTTTTTATTAATTTATAAAATATTTAATAAAAAGTCCAATTAGTTTGGTGCCATCACATCAAATTTTTGAAAAATAGTAATAATTTTGAAAGCATTCTGATTTTGTTCAATTTGTTTACCTGTGCTTTCATTATTTCTTACGTACAAAATGGAAACTGAATTCTATACATGAAAAAAAAGTTGATCTTATTGTACTTAGTATGAGCGTGTTTTTGATTAAATCACATTCAAGCTTTGGCTATGTTTAGCAAACACTATAATTGATCTGCTTTAAAATACTGATTAGTTACGTTTACATATTACAAATGTCCTATATTTTAAAACAGAAATCAGCAACCCGATACTTTGGGGACTTACTTCTGGTCTTCTTTAAGCCAATTGAATCTCTTAAACGTCTTTAAGCAGTTTTCGAATAAAGTAACAAAACTATTTTATCATTAGAGTTAGTTTTCTTGAACGATTTAATTTCTGATACTATTTTATTGTACTTATTGTTATAGTACCGTATTATAATTCTTTTTGTAAAAGGGTATTCCCGTTTAGATAAATAAATAAAAAATTTAATTTTAATATTAAAAGTCGTCAGACTGTTCGTTCAATTTATGGAAAAAAAAAATCATAGATTATCAGAATGTAAATAATTTCTGGACAAAGCACCATTGGAGAGAAATGAACTTGTAAAACAGTTTAAAAATTTGTTATAACTTTTTGCGTCATAATAATATCTCGGAATGTAAAACAGATATCAGAAGCTGTTGTTACATTTTGAAAAGATCTCAGACAAGAAAATCTAACATCTATCTAACAACTTCTTCGGTGTGATATGAAGATTCTTTTATATTTTTATACAATTTCCATTAAATGATTTTATTATATCAAAAATATGTCTTTCGCGAAAATTAAACTTTGCATTTAAAAATTTCAAAAAGTGCTCTATTCATTCGGTTGCCGATCCCTGTTTTAAAATGTATTAAAGTTAGAATTATATACTAAAAATACTTGTGTTAAATTCTCTTAATAATTAAATATAATCTCATTTCATTATAAATATTTTATATGAAAATATATTTTACAAGAAATCTCTTATTATCTTATAATACATCTATTATATTTATTCATCATATACGAGGGTTGTCGTTTTAGTTTTTAAAAACAAAAGATAGCACATATACATATATGTTTCAAAAATCACTTATTTCAGAAATGGTGTATCTTCCTGTCCATATCGAAAATTCTATTTCGTGATTTCTTTAAATGGTTCTAAAAAGTACATATTTTGCAAATTTAGCAATGTAAGAAATATATAACAGGGGGGGGGGCATATATAAAATCCATACTACATGCTCTTTATCTACGGTAAAAGCCCTGTTAAAATTAACTTTTATTTCTCTTTTCTGCTCTTATAGTTATAGCAATAATATTAATATTTTTCGTAATTAGAAAAAATATGGCTTGTCTACGGTTTATAGGCCTCCGCCGAAAATTAAGTCATACTTTATTTGAAAGCTCTGGGTGCACTGAGCACAGTAGGGTATATCATATTTTACAGCGATTTTTCTTTCAAGTGTTAAAGCCCCTCAAAGTGCCCCAACGTGCCAAAGAAATCATTCATAAAAAGCTCTTAACACGATATCACTCACTAAATATGCTTGATACCACAACTCGCAATTTATACCACAATTTATAAACATTTAACGCTTTTATGGCGGCCTCTACTTGCAAATTTATAGATTACTTGACAATTTTACAATTTTTCAAATATAATATACCAATTAACAAATCAATTAATTAATAACTAATTACCAAATACTAGTAATATTAATACAAATTAACATTATAAAAAGTCCAACCAAATCTCGCGAAAAAGATCAAAGGCTCCGAGTCGTAAGAAAGAAATAATATTCAACACGGAAGTAATATCTACAGACTATACACACTCAAGTTCGCGTATAAAAAAAGGCATCAAACGTTATGCCGAAATGCGCGGAAAGGATGCTTAGCGCTCCACAAAGCTTGATCTCATGCCACTTGCTGTCGGGAGTCCTTTTACATTGAAGATGTGTTAGTGGTTATTCACACGTATAGGCAATTTTCGCATTGCTATATTCGTATGTTTTATTTTTACTATTTTAAGTTTTACGATTTAACGTATTTCCGCCACACATTTTTAAGTAAGTCGTTAACTCTTGTACCTCTGTAGTATCGACGTTTTTTTTTGGATCTTAATTCCAAGCATTTTAGCAGAAGACGTTTTCAATGCAATGCTGTCCTAAGCTTTTGGTCATGTAAAGCGAATACCACCACTTACATTTTCGCTACAAAAGCAATGCAACATTGAGCGTTAAAATCCTTAACAAGAAGAAATTTTTGATTGTTCAAAGTCCTGGAAATTTCCTTTACGCCACACTTATCGTGCCGTCGAGTCACGCAAAGTGCCACTGGCTAGCCGACCCGTCAGAAACAGCTACTTTCTAGAAAATTCCATATAAAAAGGTACATGCAATCTAGCATCTTAAGACGCAATTTGGGAATTGTGCTCTTCGCAATTTGGGAATTGTGGGACGTCACGTGATCCGAAGTCATAATTAACAATAAAAACAACTTAATAGATTTTTCGGACAGCGAGCACTTTTACATCCGTCAATCGATCTGGTCCAAAAGTAACGCTAAGTCAAAAATTAATTAGCTTGCAACTTCTAAATCAAAAATGTATTTTGATTTAATCGTAAAAATAACGAAAACAAAAAACATAGCATAAGTGTCCAAAGACTTTTTGAAATTATTATTACTCATTTGCGAAAGTAAAAACAATTTAAAGTTTAGTATGAGGTATAAAAAGAAAAGTTCATTTCTGATTTGGAAAGAGAACTAGTATTTTAAGACTTAATTCAAATTAGTTCGCTTCAAGAAGTTTATATGGAATTTGCTGCCGAACATGTTACCGCAATTCAAATAAACTTATTTAATTTTGGAATCTATACAAATGACGACCATATTGTGTTTATTACATGTTTAATTTTATCCATTTTATTTTTCTATTAATTAACGTTATTATTTTAATTTTATCGGAGGTACGAAAATCTAAACAATCAAAAGAAAACATAGCTTTGTTTAGTTTACTTTTATTTAATTTGCCCTTCCTAATTTTGCAGGGGTGTTAGCAATTCCCCCATTGTAGCCAAGCGAGTAGCTATCCTAAAATCATTCTACATTTGAGTATAACAAAAGTATTGTGATCGCTATACTAAAGTTTTAAAAGAACACTTATCTAACACTTAAGTAACTATTTAAGTACAGTTACTTTAAGAACAATTAAGTAAATGTTTGCTACATACCTAGTAGCGGAGGCCGACTCTTCGTTACAATATCATTCTAGATTATTTGATTTTCCGACGTAGTGGATCAGGTAATCTATAAATTTGCAAGTACAGGTCGCCATAAAATCGTTTACAATTTATTTGACAATTACAGTTATTTATTAAACACAGTCTTGTTTATTAAAGTTTAATGTTCTATAACAAAGATTTATTCATTACAGTTATGGTATCAAGCAAGTTTAGTTAGTGATAACATGTTAAGAGCGTTTTGTTAATGGTTTTTTTATGCATGTTGAAACATTTTGGGGGCTATAACTTCTGAAAGAAGAATCGGGGGTCCATAAACTCATTGAACAAGCTACATTTGTAAAATCTGATCATATTCAAGAAGTTTTCAACTTAATTTAATAAAAATCTGAACTATAATTCGTACAAAATTTTGCCGAAGAAAACGCATATCCTGGACAATCTATATAAACTCTAAATATTTCTCAACTAATAGTTTCTTTGTGTAAAGGTTTAATTTGAACGCACTGCAAAAACTAATTGGTGCTTTTTTATAAGTTAATATTTCCTATTTAGAAATGTAAAATAATGAATGTGTGCGTTTATACACGTCAAATGAATTAGGTCTAGCATATCCTAAAAACTAAAAAAACAGTCCTCGTAATACTTGAAATGACTAGTTTCCATTAAATCTGTACTTCCATGCAACAATTGCTGCATCTACGCTTGTGCATTACTGAAGTAAAATATAGGCAAATGTCATATATTTTTACGTGAATTTAGTGCCTTTTGTAGCTACTTTCTTCATACCAAAATATTTATTAACTTAGTATCATGGCATCGTGTTAAAAAGTTCCAAGAACCCAACAAGGTTTAAGCCATCACCGACGTAGTGGATTTATTAAATATATAATTGATACTTAAAATAAAATAGCTTAAAACAAAATAGCTTTATGATTGTTGTCCCTCTTATAATTAAAAGCAAAATCTATAAGGTGTTTAACATTCAATTAATTCCCAAAATGGGGTTTTTTTATCATTGGTCGCATTCATACTGATTTTCTAAATAAACATATTTAATTTACATACATGAGCAAATAAAGATCGAACATTCGATAGAGGACGAGGAAGTTATGAAGTGCCATGCTAAAAAACATGTGTTCTATGCATTAAAGTGAAGGAAATTGCAGAACTTTGTTTAGCAACACCACCATAATAATTTACTTAAATTATTTATTAATGACACTATTTTTTGTCAGTATGACACAAAATAGGGACACATAATAGTGAATTGTGCTTGATAATTCCTATATAGGTCCGCAACTTTATTTCCACCTTCGATAAACTTTCTGCAAGATTTCCTTACAAATCTTCTAATAAGTACAAAGTAATAAACGGACAACATATGATTTGTAAGTTTTACTAAAATTATTTAAAAATTTCGGTACTTCAATTTGGCGTATATTCTTTTGAAATATGCTTTTACATTTACTTATTCTTAGAACATCTTTATATGCCTTTTTGTAGCGTCAATAGGTTTCATTCTAATAGTTCGATGTTTCTGATTATTGTACTCATTTGTAATTTAATTTAAAATTTTTGTCCAGTTGTATGTACTCTGCAGACTCTTTATATAATTTTTTTCAATGTTTCGCTTTTTTGTGTCAGCAATTAACTTCAGGTCCAAGCACTTAGACTTATTAAATTATAAACAATATGCATGTAAAGTGTTTTATATAAATTTATTTTTATTTACCTAAAATTAATGTTATATGTTATTCCTACGCATTTTACGCAAAAATGTACTCAAAAAAACCAAGTTTATACTCTGGAGCGCATTAATTGTATTTACATGAAATGTAACGAGAATAGTTGTTTCGGTTTACGACCACTGTCCAGAACCGGATTAAGTTCGTGAACAGAGGTTCCACGGTATCTCAAAAATGAATGACAGTTGCTGCATGGAAATGCACAAATTGAAACTAGTCTTATGCCGGTCTCAGACGAGGTGTCTATTCGGCAAAGTCACGCCAACTACACATGTTTGTCAAAAGTATACGCTAAGTTGAATGCATACGTACGAATGAATGCGTTCCTTTGATTCGTGGTGGTTTACCGAGAATCGACGAGAACATTAAGTATTATGAATGTTGACCGAAGTTGACCTCCCAAACGCTATACAAATGAGCCCGGATGACAAATGTTGTCCGAATAGTCTGGAACCGGCTTTAGAAACACATGTGTGCATACTAAGGAACATAATTTTTAAGAAATAACTTCAGTAACTATAAAGTGATACAGTACTACATATAAAATTCAATGAATATATGTGCAAAGATTAAAAAATCGTGTCATTCGTTTGTGATCAAACAAAAATTATGTACAAAGGACCTTTATATCCAAAAGTCATACACAAGACATAATTATCTAGTAAAATAGACGAAATATTTGTTTAGGTCATGAAACAAATCATATATAACAACAAAAATACCAAATGGTCAACTAAAATACTCTTTGTACTACTGTTTCATAGAAATGATTTGAACTCAGTATGATTTGTTATTTTAAATTTTGTAAGAACCAAATAAATCAGGTACTTATATTAGTTACTTATTAACTTATCGTGGTATTCTGTCACGTAAATAAGATAATATTGAATCTGTGCCTTGTTGTAGAATAGCATAACGCGGTTGACGAAAGCTGTTTCCCATCAACTCCAATGATCTGAAATACACGTTGTAATATTAAAGATAAAATAATTATATGCAGGTTTTTTTAAATATGTATACACAGACCTTAAATATACTTTGCACATTCGTGGACGGATCTGATCCCCATTTTTCATAAACCAGAAGCCAAAAAGTTTACAAAATACTATGTAAAGCACTATTTCGTCTACTTTGTCCATCTTGCCTTACAATTCAGATTACAATAGAAACGATCATTGCTTAGACCGTTCAATCTAATCCTTCGTAGCCCCAATATGGACACTTAACTCCACCCCAATAATAGGCTATAAGACAATGAGATCATAATAACTAATGATTCACACTATCATAAGCTTTGTGACTGTAGAATATGTTTTGTTTAGGAATTACAGGTGTATCACATTAAATATCCAATTTTATACAGAAACTTTTAGGAAAATACTCTAGAGGAGTCATGTATCATAAAGATTTAGCTTTTAAAAAATTTTCACAACGCAATATGAAAATATGTATGTCAAATGTGCAGTAAAAATCACTAACCTTAACTGCTTCATATTGCCCAATTCAAATGGAACATGACTAATATTGTTGTTCGATAAGTCTAACGTGGCAAGCTTCTGCAAATGTTGTAAACCATCAACGTTTATTCCAGACAACTGATTGTTCGCTATTAGAAGTATTTCCAAATTATGCAAATTGTAAACACAATTTGGTATATTGCTAAAACTAATAACGTCCTTTAAAGTTGATTGTATCATGCCTAATTGTACGATGCTATTATAGTTTTTATCTATTGAATATTATGTTCCACATTTTCATTTTTCCAAACCTTTACTCAAACGAGCTAATGTAAAGGTTGGGCAGAGATTCACACATTAAATATCTGTCAGGTCTCTACTCTACCATAACATATCCGACATAATACACAATGCTATGAAATAGCCGTCAAACCATGACATAGCCGACACAAAAAAAAATCATATCGTATGCGACAAAACTCACCACGTATTCATAACGAACCAAATCATGGAAAAGGCGTTTGAGTGTATGTAGCAACAAGTACTATCAAAAGCAATGGAAACATTTGGAATACGCGGAATCGCAAATAAAAGAATATCATTCCTAAACAATAGACAGCAACAAGTATGCTTAAATTACACATCAAATGAGGAAATTCATACTAACATAATGTCTTCCCCACGACAAATAAATACAGGGACAATGCAAGGGAGTACTCTGGGACTTTCTTATTTCTCATATTAATAAATACACTACCAGATGAGGTAAAAACAGGAGACCTAATAATATATGCAGATGATATTAATCGCATAATAAAAACGGACAAAAAATATATGCAATACGTTGATATGGAAGAATAAAAAATTCAACCACTGCAAAATGAAGTAAGATTTCTTGTAATGCATATCACCTACAATTTAAAACGGGATAATCATGTAAACAGCATATTACCAAAACTAAGTAATGCTTGTTTTATGATTAAACGGCTGCAAACGTAGTCAGTAAAGAAATGGTAAAAATTGCATATCATGCATGCTTTGAATTAATAATTAACTATGGAATCATGTATTGGAAACACACAGCCTTCTTAGTTCAGAAAACAGACATACGGTTTATGTACAAAGCACATTTCGAGCCATTGTTTAAAGAAAACAGAACATTGTACGGTCTTATGGCATATGTTTCAATCATGTTTGTGTTTGACAACCAAAAATATTTGTTAATAATGGTAACATAAATCAATACAGGATAAGAACCAGCGAAGACATAACCATACCGCCACACAATACCACACTTTATGAAAATAGTCCGTACTTCCAAGCTTCAAAGATATATAACAATATTTCGAGAGAGATCAAAATGGAAACAAGACCTTTCAAAAGAAACTCCAGGAATGGCTTACAAACTATATAGTATCAGACAAATAACAAACTGATATAGTAATTATGTATATTTAACATCTCTCAAAGCTCTCATGATAAATGTACCAGTTTTGATAAGGAGCAGGCAAAATTTAGTGTCAAGTTTCACCACAGTATGCTGTGTAAAATTGGAAAAGATGACAGACTCAGGCTGTGAACCAATTGTAACTTGTTTACAATAAATATATGATATTATTGTAAAATTGGTTTCGTTGAGTTATTTGTTTCAGTAAAGATTGAATAGTAGAAAAAATATATATAATTGTTTTAGTGTTGTTTTCTGTAGAATTTAAATGGTTAATTAAAAAAGTTAGGTGGATTATATTAAGTCAAAAAATTTAATATAAGAGTATTATGACGAAACAAAAGTGAAGTCATGTCATTTTAGATAGATATATCTCAGCTCTGGACACTGCTGTAGGGATGGAATAAAAACATATTGTTCCTGGTTTATCATTGTAGCACTTTGGAGAATCTAAAGTTGTTATCAAAACCAGTTTCCAACTCGATTCTGTTTCTTTCAGAAAATATTTTTTTTAAGTAAATTCGAAATTAATATAATCTAACAAGTCATTATAAAAATCCGCAAAAAATATATCTTTGCGCTGTCGTTTTCCGTAACAGAATATTTAATTACACTATTAGCAATTACGTAATTATTAACGAATATACATTTAATGAGTTTATCGTGACTCAGACGATTAAATACTGATGAAATTAATGTTTTAGAAACTTATTCTAACTTGAAAAAATGTCTTCACCTGGGGATCGAACAGTCTCCTCCCAATTTCCCATCAGGCGTTCTGAATCACTACACCAAAGAAGACTCATCAAGTTAGAATATTAAAGTTTTTTTAGTATAATGTTGGTTGCACCCATCATCCTTCAGGAGAAGATGACTTGAAAGAGTCTTCTTTGATGTAATGATTCAGCATGCTTAACCTGAAATTGAGAGGACAGGGTTCGATCTCCAGGCAAAGACATTTTTTAAACAATAATTTAACTCTAAAACAATAATTTAATCACAAAATAATATATCAGTATTTTGCTCCATTTGTTCCATATTATCTATAACATATTGAGACCGATAGAAACACGTAATTTAAAATTTCATAATTAATCGCTCTAAATTCTTCACAAAATTGTAGTAAAAAAAGATATTAACATGATTTTACTTCTTTTCCAGGATAATACACCTCAAATCAAAATTATCTTACCAAATAGGTTACACTTTACATCACTGTTCGTACAATTTAGCTAGTAAATGATTGTTTGTATAATTATAATAAAACAAAAAAGTAGAGTTCAATTACTTATAATAAATAGCATATATACGTGTCTTTAAAATAAAACTCAAAAATTGTGTTCAGACTATAAAGTATACCTCAACTTTATATGAATTCTGTCAATTAAGTATCCGGAATTTATTATTTAAAAAAGCCAGTGTGAAATAATCTTTAATTTTTCTTTATAAAATGATAGATATGAGCGCGATCTGTTTAACTAGTTTCTTTACGTCTTCTGGTTTTGTTACTCAACCTCAAACGTATCTTGCGATTTTTACAATGAATTAAAATATTGATCAATGAGTTTGCTAGGTGCAGAATCGTCGAAAACGTTGGAAAAGACCTATGGTTCATTAGTTTTATCCGAAATTGTTAGAAAACATTTAGAGTAGACCGAGTAATATGTAAAAACTTGCCTCGTTTCTATCGTCATTTAAACAATGAATGCATCAATGAAGTAAAAAAACCGTGATAAAAGCTTGCGAGAGGGCATTAAACCTCAACATTTCACATAAAAACGTTCGTACCATTCTTCTTTATAATTTGGACATGAAACATGTCGCTGCTCAGCTTATAAGTCCGGATGTGACTAGACTAGGTGTTAGACCGGATGTGATGGGTGGAGCACTAATAGAGTACTTAAAAACACAAACAGGTTGCAAGATTATCGTGATGACCAAAGAATCATCGAAATATCCTGAATTGTATTCGTCTTTCAAAGTGTCTGGATGATTTATAAAATAATTTTGAAAAAATGCGGGTTCCTTCTAAATGGTTTAATGATATAGCCATTTTTTCACTGGGTATAGAGCAAGAAGATAACGACGTATTGCGGAACTACGCGAATCCACAAGAAGACACGAATATTCAAAACGACACGAGTTCAGCTAGAAACATATAAAGTGATGCATTTTAAACTCTCAATCAATTAAAAACAAAATATCATTTTTAGAATCGTTTGTCTGCAATAGGTGTTATGTTTTAGCGAATCATGGCTAAGAGTGAGGAACTTGACACTAATTACTCAATAATTATGTTAATGTAACAGGTTTCCCCAGAAAGATACACAAACACGGAGTAGTTGTGGTATTTGCAACGGGAGAGGTACTTGACTTAGGGGTGAAACAAATCCACTCTATCAATAAACTAGCCGTTGAGTGCCACTGTGAACTTTGTGCGGTTGATATTGACGTTTTAAACTTAATTATTGTATGGATGTACAGATCTCTATTGGGATCATATGATACCTTTACAGATATTTGTCAGAAGTTACTTCATGTCCTTCTACTAACCAGCAAAAAGATTGTAATATTGTAATATAAAAAGATTGTAATATTGTAATATATGATTTTAATCTGAAATTTGACTCTGTGTGCAGTTTAAATTTTTTTGTTATCTCTATAGTAGCTATGGTTTTCATCATAATATTAACGTGCCGACGAGAGGAAATAACATCCGAGGAGATAACATAAAGCTATTGTGTGTGAGTTGGATGTGCGGGTAGTTCATGGATCTAAAGTACTGCACAATTTTAGACCTATTACCACTAGTAAATTGTACACCATGTGCAGTGCTCTTGAGAGGGTTGATTGGTCATGGATCGATAACCATAATGATCGAAATGTCCAAGAAACATTTACTAGATTTTTCAATATTCTGTGTGAAACGTACAAGGCATCGTTTCAGGAAGTGACTAGTTATCTTGACAAGGATCATAGGCTAAAGGTGAATTGGTTTAACAATGCAATTAGACACATGCGGGAGTCACTTCATTTGTTAATGGAAGAGTATACGAGGAAGCCGTCTACCTGGCCCGCCCAAGAAATCAAAAACCTTCAAGCAATTTATAGAAAGTCCATACAGAATTCGAAGCGTAAATCATATGGCAACTTCATTAATTCATCCAGCAATAAATCGTGAACCACATGGGAACTGATAAAATATAATTTGGACCGGCCTACAACATTGAGTACAAGTATCAATGCTGATCAATTTAATATTTTTTTTTTGTTAATATTCCTCAGTTTAAAAAACCTAACCATCACGTAAGGGATGAGTCACCACCCTTTTTAAGCCCCCCCATTGCCAAGCCTTTTACTATTAGCTTGGTAACATTTAATGAAATTAGTGATATAATTAATAAACTGAAAAACTCTAGCTGTTGTGACATATGTGGTTTCAACTCTAAAATTATCAAATCAATACTGAATGTTATACTTTACCCATTGACCAAGTTACTCTTTAATTGTTAACGTATGTACATATGTTGCTTTCAATTGACATAGTTTGAAAGCGACAAAATATATTGCTATAATTATTACATATTTTGTTTTGTTGACAAATTCCGGGTACTTTCTTGACAGAATGTAGTTCATTATTAAAAGTTATACTACCTACGATAATATATGAAAAAACTTATGCATATACCTGTTATTAGATAAAATAACTTCTCTAAGATTTTCCAAAGCATCTAGACATTCAGGAAGATCGTTCAAATTATTGAGAGACAGATTTAAATATTGCAAATTAGAAAACTCTGATAAAAAATCTGGCAGCATTTTCAGTTTATTTGCACTGAAATTTAATTCTGAACAATTTGGAGCCACAATAATTAATCTAAAAAAATTATAAAGTAGTTAACAGTTTAGTTTTACCAAAATAAAATCTGCATTGATCAATTATGTATGTTTTCGGTTCAATGATCAATTAAGTTCTCTTTTGTTTGGTTTTTGTTTATCAAGAAATTTTAAATTAGTAATAGAATAATTTAGTAATAAATTTAAAAAAATCAATCTTACCCTTGAGGTACTATAGTAAATTTGTTTTTGCTTAAGTCAATTATATTAACTTCTGCGGATAAAGCATTTTGAAATACTTCTTCAGGTACAACAGTTAAATTTCTCATTGTTAAATTAAGGGCTCTTGAACTTTTCATCATATATCTGCCAATAAAAAGGATTCACATAATAAAAAAGCGGGTTCATATATTAAAATTATTCAGTATAAAACATAATATGTCTTTGTCATTTCTGTATCAGCAATGATCAAACAGATTTTTATTAAATAAATTTCATAGCACACTAAAATATTTGCTTATAAAAAGGATTAACAAAATAGTTAGTTCGATATGTAAGGTTATTCTGGAAGAATGAACCGATTTCATAATGCAATATTTTCTTACAGTAATATAAAACTCCAATCAAGTCACAAGTATTCTGCTCAATATCAAATTCGCTCCCATGTAATAAAATAATCTAGATAAGATATAAATTAAATGCCTTTAATATAAATCTAAAAAAATGTTTGAATGTTATTAGTTAACCAAACAGATGAAAACAAACCTGTAAATGTAAATATAAATCACAATCTAATAATAAAATAATTTAAATCTAATCTCTGTTCAAAAATCCTAAAAATAAGAATTTTATATATCTAATTAAATAATTTTAAATACTTTTGTATTGTTTGATATTATATAAGTACTATTTGAATTAATGTAATAAATTTGATTCAAAAAAGATTTAATTATTAAATCTTTTTTTAAAGAATTAATATTTGTTTTTTTTTTGCTTTGCAATATTTTTACATGTAATGAAGAAGATACATATCATTTGTACTTTGAAATATTGAACTCGTTAACATTTAAATTTTATTACTCACTTATCTGGAAAACTGCTCTTTACACCTCCAAACGAACCTGTCTGACTTAAAACAACATGCTTTCTATTTGGATCTTCCTCGCTCATTCTCTCTAATAAATATTTCAATAGTCGAGATGTCCCGCCTTTTATAAGATCTTGTCGTATATTCTTGAACTTATTGCCCTCGATTTGGAAATTTTGTAAATGTGTTAAAAACCCTAAACTACTCGGCAAGCTGAAAAAAGACATACAAAAGTTTTTATAGAGTAATATGGATTACAAAAGTTAGAAAATAGAAAATGAATATATGTATAAATATAATAAAAATGGTTAAATTTGTATATGTAAAATCTAGTAAATCTAGTAAAGCTCAAAATGTAAAACGTCTTCAATAAATCAAAATATCACTACGAATGATATTATTAGATATAGATAGATGTTTATTCATGATTACCAGTTACAAGAAGAAAAGCAACCGCAGAAGACCAGTACATAATAAAAAAGAAGACTTCCTTACCAACGATGAAGCACAACTTGCAAGGTGGCGCGAACATTTCATTGAAGTGCTCAATAGAGAAAGTGGGGAAGAGGCTAAACAATAACCTGAAGAAGAGGAAGAAATTGTACAGAATAGAGGAGGAGTAGGAAATGTAATTAACTCGGGCCCACCCTCCAAGGAGGAAATCAAGACAGCGATCAAGCAGCAGTGTTGCCCTGCGACCAAATATGTTGAATGATCAACTAAAATGAATCCGCTTCTGCGAGAGTATTGTGGTTAGGATTCTATAATTTCTTTTTTCTAATTGATTTGGGAGTATTCCCCTGAATGTGGTAAATTTTTAAATTCGGGAGAAATGTTGTTTTCTGGTAGCGTATTATTTTTCTTTACTGATTTAGTATTTGTACATCGTGATATAATTTTACATTTAATTATACAAACAATTACCAAAATAAGCATTACATAGATTAAAAATTATATAGTAAATAAGTATTAACACATAATGTTTCAAATTTTACAGTATCTAACACATGCTCACCAAGTGAAGTTCTTAATTGCGTTAAATTGGATTTGTCCATAATGATACGAGTGGAATCAGTACTTGATTCAGATATATGTTTAGGAGAATTACAGATTTGTGTATCAAGGGGAATAGAATTTCAATTACGATTTTGAAATTTTTCATGTTGAATATCTAAAGGAGAACTTTTGTCCTGAATGTTATACATGCGGCTTAAGGAGTCTGCATTTGTATGGGTAGAGCCTTTTTTATAGACTATATCGAAATCATATTCACATAACAAAGGTTTATGATCCGTAACGATTGTGAATTTAACTCCATACAATTATGGGCGATAAAATTTGACGCTCCAGCAAAAGTTCACGTTCAAAGGTGATGTAATTTTGCTCAGATTTATTTAAAATTCTTGAAGCATAGCTAAGAGGAAGATTGTTCCCTAATCTTCCCTGGGAGAGTAAGCTTCCAATAGTCGCACCACTTGAATCCGTGGAGAGAATGAATCCCTTTTGAAAATCAAGAAATTGTAAAAGAGGAGGATTACTGAGTTTCTGCTTTAATAAATTGAATGACTCTAAATATTGAAGATTCCAATTAAATTTGTGATCTTTTCTTAAGAGTTTAGTTAGTGGAACTGAAGTCTTTTATATGTCGCCTGTAATATCCAGCTAAACCTAGGAACGACTTAACGTCTTTTGGAGACTTTGAAACAGGGAATGATAACGTCATCTAGATAAACAAGACAATCTAATCCTGACAAAGCAGAATTCATCATTTTTTGGAATGTTACAGAGGCTCCTTTTAGCCCAAAGCAAAGACTTTGAAATTGATATTGACCTGCATTTGATAATTGGTCAAGAATTTATGTTATATTTGGCAATGGATGGGCTGATGCTACAGATTTTTCATTGATTGATCTAAAATCCAACACCACACGCCAGCGTTTAACGCCGTCCTTATTAGCCTTTTTAGGAACCAAAAGAAGAGTAGAATTGTAAGGAGATTGACTTCTTCAATGATGTCATCTTCTAACATTTGTTTGACTTGAGAATCTCTTTTTGCTGAGAGAATGGCAATGTATAAGGTTTTGTATTGATAGGTATTTCATCTGTCCTGGGAATTTTAAAAAACGCGGCCCTGGTATGCGACAATTTATCGGCAGGCAAGAAAAATATATCTTCTTTACACAAATTAACGATTGAAACATAATCATTAGTATTTGTAGAAACGTTAATATCTAATGAATTTTGTAGAACATTTAAATGACCAGTTGAGCTTTGATCGGTATTAATTTTTAGGGTATTGTAATTATTAATAGATTCAAGATATAGCTTAAGATTTTTAAGAATAACGCTACTCTCATTTACAATAATAAAAGGAATAAATGCATACCCGTTTGTAGGTTTAATTATGCAGTTTCCTACATAAACACCTGGTTGAAGTTCTGAAGAAAGACAAAGCGTATCTTTGTTAGCTTTTACTCTCACCTTTTGATAAGATTCGGATCGTGAGGGCAATTCAAAATGATTTTTGCCAGGAATAAGATCCTATAAAATTTGATGATTTTTATATATAACAGACACATGATCAAATGCATAATCAATTCAAGCTTTAAAAATTGAACGTAAATCTTTCCCAAGAATATCTTCTGAGGCAAGAGGAAAATCGTCGCTCACAAGTGAATTGGATGAGTGATCGATATGTGTTTAGTAAGCATAATTGGGCTGTAACAAACCCCAATAGTAGTAATGGTATCATGAGATATACCTTTCAGATTTATTTTCTTGTTGGT
>WYDF02114076.1:0-10310 GCA_009867245.2 Adranes taylori
GATACATCAAAATAAAAACAAATATATATATATATATATATATATATATATATATATATATTAAAAATAATTTGTGTCTTCGAATAAGTGTTGCCCGTTAGCTCAATTGGAAGAGCAATTGACTGCCAATGTAGAGGTCTGAGAGGTAATTTTTTCGAGACAAGTAATAAGAAATATTAAAATAAGAAAAGTTGTTCCAGAGTTGGAGCCAAGTTAATGAAATAAATTAAACAAAATAGTGTTCCAAAAATTCCATAAATTGAAATCCTCAAATGTTGAACACCTTTTTTACATAGTTACTTTATAAATGTTTAATAAAAAACTAAGTACATTCCATATTTGGAATTGTTTATAATTGAGTGTATACTAATAAAAAAAATCAGATTTTCACTTTAACTTTGGCCCCCGCCATTTTTGTAACGCGCCAATTTTACAAAAATGGCGCGGGCCAAAGTTAAACTTTGTTACAAATTTATTACGTTTCATAATCTATTGTTACTAAAAGCGTAAAAACAACCGTTTCGTGACAACATGGAAAAACTGGAGGGGTCCCATTTTTGACCTTTCTAAACACATGACAGCTCCCCAGATAAGGTTAAAAATATGCCGTTTTCGAAATTTGAAAGACGATGAAATTCCCTAGAAGATTTATTTCGATCATTTTTTCAAAAAACCCATTTCCAAAAAAGTTATGAATTTTTGAAAAAATCGGAAAAAAATTTTGATTTTGAAATAGTCAAATTTCTATAAATCCAAGAAAAATGTTTTTACAGCGCGATTCGTGTTTAGTTGAAAAAAAATGCAAAAATACCTGAAATTTTGAGAAATGACAATTTCAGCCTCATCAAAATAATATTTGTATTAAATTATTACGTGCAAATAGATTAATAAACATAAACATGGTTTTCAAGTTTTGTCAATTAAATTCTCCAAATATTTAAGAAATTATTTTACTTACAGGTTTTATCGTTTCTGTCTTCACAAACTTATTTTAGAATCACACACCGTTACCTTATTAATTCATTTCAATTTATTTCTACTAAATGGATTAGTAGTATAATTTAATTTAATTTATTAAATGTGAAGAATTAAACACAAAAGAATTAATTATTGGTTAACAAATACTGACCACGACTATTTTCCATGTCGAACTACTGAATATTATTTTATCAGTTAATTAATCAATGTTTTATTTGGAATTAATTATAATTTTATTTATTATAATTCATGATTTTATTTTCAAAACGCTCACTGAAAAGGATTCACCCTACAATTTAAAATTTCTTTGTATCGACTGTTTTTTTAGTAGTAGTAGTCTCTATTTAATTCATTTGTTTGTCCCCCCTACCTGGCTCGTCTCGGGATTTGTGTGCTATCTCCTTACATCAATCGGTGGCCGTCGATTAGGTAAATAAATTTGTTTAAGGTTTAATTAGATACAATAAAGTGTAATTGATGATAAGTGATTTCTTCTAAATTTTAATTGTACAACCAATTTACGGTAAATTTACGGTAAAACTGCCCTTAGACGACTGCCTTTTTTGCAACTAATTCGTCTAGCAAACAAACTGCTTACGTAATAACAACATTTCACAAAACCTAGCCATCCTGAATTATTTAAATGACTTAAAATTATCAAGCGTACAAAATTATCTACCATAGAACTAAATTAGTAGAAAGCCAAATTTCCTTGTTACAATATTCTCAAAACATATGTTATTCCTTTTGAAAATATAATCAAACAAAATAAATCAGAGAAAAAATTACTATAAATAGAAACTACGATCGATCGATAAATAGATTCAAAATTGTAATTTTATATATTGAAAATAATCCTATTTGTCTTTCAAATAACATACATATCGCGTTTGTGATGGTATGACCCCGTACATCATTTCGTTACCAGCAACGAGCATCCGTTAATTCATATGTGATTTAAAATTGCCTAGGTTATTCTTATGTTAATTTCTTGATTAGTCTCGTGTAATACACACATATAAGTAATTGTTCTATAATATGTATATTAGGTTTTTAATTAGAATACTATATAAGGTTATGCTCTATTTTACTGACCACTGATTAGTCAGTACATAAGTAATATTGTTTCATATATAAACGAAAATTTGCTTGCGCCATATTGCATTATGAGATCATCAAGCTTGCCAACGATGTTAGTTCCTTATAAAACAAAATAACTTCGCGATTTTCAAGATTGTTATATTAGAATCATTAGCGTTATTATGTATCTGTGAAACGTGATTTTCTAAATTGCTTTTATAATTCTCGATTTGCCTTGCCGTAGAAATTATATTATTTTATTTTAATGTAATAAATTAATTAAGTAGTTTGGATAATAATTAAGCCTTGTCTTATTACATCTGATAATTCGTTGTAATTTAAAAGTGTTTTAAAATCAGTTCAATAATTCCAAATCTTTAAATTTATATTATCGTATTCAATTAAGTTTTGAAAAACCTAACAAATTTTCGTGTTTCGAAGACGAAAATATAATTCGTTCAATATTTTTTGGTCTCAAATTTAGTACAGGTTATGGCAACGATGTCTAAAGAAACAAGCTGTTGACGTTCTTTAGTTGTAGATATATGTAGGCAACTACCAAAGATGTTGTTTCAACTTCCTTCCAGTTGTGTCCTATTGTGCTATAAAATTTGACATATATAGGTATGTAGAGCATACGCCCCTTTTCTCTGAAATTTCTAGAGTCAGTCGAAAATTCTCTACTCATTCTAATATAAAATTTAAGAGAAACATTTAATATAAAAAAGAGGGTTCATCTCAAACTAACGAGAGACATTAAATATACATTGGCTTCGTTTTTATCTCTTAACGCTTCAAAAACTTTTCTTGTTTCTCTTTTTTTTTTTGAACTCCAAAAAGGTTTATTGATGTGAACGAATTTGAATAACATTTGTGACATCTCTTTCAGATCGCAAACCTTCTTATGCAAGTCAAGTTGAATTTATTTCAATTTTAACATACGCATTACTGATATTTGCAAGTCTTCCAAATCCTAATTTAATTACAAAATTTTATTAATTTTTAACTGTCACTTTCGACTAGGAAATCCAAATCCGAATTTGAAAATTCCGAAGATTCGTCACATTTTGAAATTCTAAAAATCTGGAATTTAAAAAAGTAAATTCCACCTTTCTCTTCTTCTAGCTGAAAATATATTATTGTAACGAGGCAAATTGTCCTCGTTCTGATATAGTTTTGTACGCTTGATCCTTGTAAATAATTCAGGATAGCTAGATTTGGTGAAATGTTGTTATTACGTAAGCGTCCTGTGTGCTAGTCGAACGAGCTGCAAGAAGAGTAAATGTTAGAAGACTATAAGATGACAACAGTTACCCTAGCTGAAGATGGTATGCCGCGGCTAGGTCGGGATTCACGAAGACTTCCAGTCAATCTGTTCAAGCGCTTACTTGGACGGAGACGTCCGTTCTTGACTTCGATAGGCGCCAGAGACTTTTACCTAAATCTTGGATAAAAATTGTGTGGGCAGTGTACACAAATAATTTACTACAGTTAACAATAATAAAGGCACCACTTTATTTAAAAATTATTAATTACAATTACAATGAACTTCGTGCCAGTAATAGTTCCAATATAAGACACAAGTAACTTAGTTGATTATTTTTGTCAGCAACCTTTTTGATATTTTAAGTCAGGGGTCAGCAACATGCGGCCCTTTGCAACTTTTTGCGCGGCCTCCCATACCACCAATATAATTTTAGGAAAAATCAACAAACTTAGAGCGTGAGCGTGCCGAAATGTGGCCGGTGACAAAAATGCGCGCTAATAGAAGCATTGTGGGAAACCTATTTTACTGCGCAAGTTTAATCCCCACTCCCCAGCGATTACGACGGCTCGCTTAGCAAGTGTAGCATTCTTTCATTTCGCCAGTTTGCTACTGATAACTAATGACATTAATATATTTATACATATGTAATTGGAATTGTATTTTCTTTTTTTCCCTTTTAAGAATTGTAAAAGTTTTGTTCTTTGACATTATAGTTATTATAGCATGTCAATAAAAAATAAATTTTTTCTATATTTATTTTTAATAATATTTATACTCGTATATGATATAAAAGCACTATTTAAGTTACATTTGAATGTGCGGTCTGCATAAAAAAGTGTATTTTGAAAATGGCCCGCCGTCCGAAAAAGGTTGCCGACCCCTGATTTAAGTGATAATTGATTGTATCCACAAGTTGAGAATGTATTAATTATTTATTTTTTCTTGTTTTATTGCTAATTAATTTAAGTGACAATGTGATTGTGTAGACAATTAACTACAAAATTAGTTTTAGCTGTATTAGGACATGGCCTACTGTTAAAATTTATTATCTAGAAATATAATATCGGTTTACTATACCCATCGACTAATTAAAGAATATACTAATGATCACCAATTAATGAAATTTGTACAACGGGTATTTGCACTGTCCAAGCCAATTGGCTAATATTTACAAGCCTCACTCCCTACTCAAATTATTGTTTATTGCTCCACGTCACCTACTGACGTGGTAAATACAATATAGTTATTAAAAATTGTCGCAGTTCACAAACACATTAAAATGGTGGTGGCAACACTCAACATAAATAAACAGATGGACGTTCTAGGGGCTTTACACACACAAACTTTGATTCCCTCTGCCGTAAGGTCTCAATGACCCAGGGTTAAAATTAATTAAATTTTAAACGGGAAGCTACTAACCAAATTAACGGTAACCTATTAACATTTATACGCCTATGTTTTTTCTATTACAACTTCGCACAAAAACACGGACTCGAGTGTTTCCCACCCCTTGTATCATCTTTAAAAATTTAAAAATCCACTGTTATTACTAACTCCGCCTCCCCATTATTACTTTACAAAATTAATAACCCCTAGAAGAAATCACCCAAAAACCTCCCTACTATCTTTTCACCGCGGACGCGGTAAATAAAATAATAATTACTAAAATGACAATACTAGTAAAATGAAATTACGTAACATCCTACAATATCAAAATTATAAATGCGTGATGCGCCAAAAATCAAATATAAAATTATACGATCTACAAAAACATCTGTCTCCCAACGCTGAATCCGGCGGCTGGCTAATGAACGATTCCCCAAGTGTTGCAATTCGTCAATTGGTGAACCTTCAACAGCTGCCTAAGTTTTCGCCAAAATTGACATCCGAACTTCAGATGCACGTGGTGATAAATTGATGGGGCCCATGATGGCTACTTGACACCAATTACCACGTGAACAGCTACTTCCAAAAATCAATCCAATTCATTAACCTACGATGACCTTACATAACGAGTTACTGCTCCTGTGCCCATCGCAGAGGATAAAGTAAGGGCTATGCCATAAGGTGATGTCAAAACCACACTGTAGCCCCCATTTGACAACGAAAATATTCACTAAGTTACCCAATCTAGGCTTTCACCAATCACTAAAGCCTAGTGAATTAATTTAAATCCATACCCCATAACCAAAGTTCAACTTTCCGTTGTTACTGTTATGCTCTTGGCAAAGATGTATCACTCCAAAATTTGGCGTGTTCTTAGCTGTAGTCTGCAGAAGACAGAGGAACAAGGAGACAATCCATAGCTTGCTGAGCCAATAGTGGTGGCTCAGTAAGCTGAATCGCGATTCTCTATATACTCTATAATAAACCCGCACATGCCACTTTTGCCTATATCCTCTCAATAGAGTCACTAAAATGAACAAACTATTCCCTTTAAATAAATAGCAAAACTTTTTCTACGTTTAAACGGTCAGAGTGCCCCTCGCGACATCTGACTTAACATACCTAATTCGCCTATTGCCAATAACAAGTGGAAAACCCTGCCTTACCACTCACTGATTTGCTGATTAGTGAACGTGTATCTGCTGATCTACATACGTCAACAGATTGATTATAACCTCACTCTTCAAGCAAAACTTAACGGATTATTTATCAAGAAATAAACAATTTTAGATGAAATAAATCATTAAAACACTATACTAAGCCTTCTGCAGTGACATACAATTGGTGTCGAATATTTCCAATAGGTAAAATCATTAATTTAGTCATCATCATTCGAACAGTAACAATGTTTTCAGGTTACAAAATCTCCTTTTAAAACCACTTAACGTAGCGGGAATAAAGACATTCTCAATATGAACTGCAACTAGGGAATATTCATAAGACCAAGGAAATAGCAAAGTGTTCTCAGAAGCAAATAACTTGCTGAAAACCAATTATAAACATGAGTTCCACAAGAGACAAATTCAATAAACAAACACCAAAGCAAATCCACGTTTGGGAAAGAAATTATTACCTAACATTAGTTAATTAATTATGTTTAATAATTTGGATGTAATAAAGTGCATTGCCAAACCTAGGGCTAATAAAATCGGCTAAAATTCGGTCTGAAAGTTTTAAAATTCAACCGCAAATATTACAAAAAACACAACGGTTATAAGACTTAGGTTTCATTTAAACTTCTGTTCGTGAAACAAAGTATAATTTAAAAACATTTACATCTTAATTAAGCTAGAATTACACCATGAGAAACGGAAGGTAGCAAAAATTATACCGATGACGTAACTTATTCAAATTATATGTAGCAGAGGGGATCGTCTCTGATTGGTGATAACCAATAGATAGCATTGCGTGCTGTTATCAGTTAATAGATCTGATTGGTAATCAATCAATAGTTGGTGATAGCATACCGTATGACAATCTATAAGTATGAGTGAAGAACGCAGAGATGATTGGACATAAATCCATTATCACCGAAAGTAATTGAAGAGTGTAACTTCTAAATAGTCTAAGTGTCAAAAATCTCAAAAGGAGATATTGGATAAAAACGAAATTATAGAGAAAAACTACTATTTAGAGTTATGTATCACTTTTTATTAGTTACAAAAAAAAAGCAAATAAAACATACTGTAAGTTTTAAAATGAGAAACGTAAAGCACATTCATAACAAATAAAGAGTATTTATCAAAATTTAGTAAATGGTCTAAGTACCAAATCAAGCAAAATAATAAATGGTCAAAGTGCGTGTAACTGTAGTAGTCTATGTTCCTATGAAATAGTACAACTTTCGACGCCATGTTGGATAATTTTTTTTTCAATTAAATTCGCATAGAACTTCAGAAAACTCAATGGTATGTAATCCAACAATGATTTCAGATTTTCTAGTCTGGCTGCAGTCAATGGCGTAGTCAGGATTCTGTTATGAGGGAGTTTCAAAGAGATCTAAATTTATCATGGAAATTGTTTTTATTATTATTTTATTATATATAACATATAATTTCGAAAATCGCATTAAAATATAATATTAATTCTAGAACATGTTAAATAAATATATTCTATTATATACTAAAAGCGTAAAAACAAACGTTTCGTGACAACATTGAAAAACTGGAGGGGTCCCATTTTTGACATTTCTAAACACATGACAGCTCCCCCGACAAGGTTAAAAATATGACGTTTTCGGAATTTGAAAGACGATGAAATTCTCTAGAAGATTTATTTCGACGATTGTTTCAAAAAAAAAAAACCATTTCCAAAAAAGTTATAAATTTTTGAAAAAATCTGAAACAAAATATTGTTTCTGAAATTTTGCCAAATTTCTATAAATCCAAGAAAAATGGAGTTCTTCCAATGAGATTCGTGTTTACTCGTGCGATTCGAGATTTTTTTAAAACAAAATTGAAAATTTCAGCTATGAAAATGTATGCAAAATTGGGGAGTCTATGTTCTCCAAACCAATTGAGTAAGGGCCTCAAGGTTGATGTCATATGAGAGATAAAGAAATATACCAGAGAACGGGCATATTTTAATTTTGGTAAATTTGGCAGAGAAGTGGGTAAAAATGGTCCCAAAATTAGACATTTGGACATAAATATTATGGTCCAAATGGACCCACATTTGAATGTACATGGAAAGCTTGATGACGTTACTATTACTATTACCTGAAAGAGCATTCTTTACTTTATTCAGAAAAAAATTACAAATCTTCAATATTAATAAAAAAGTGTAATTTAGATTTTTTTAAATTTTCATTTCACGACAAGAAGAACGTCGTCAATTTTAGTATCATTTTTATGGGAATTTTTAGACATCTCTATTCATAACTCTTCAACGAGTCAAGATATCACACTGACAGGTAGATATCTTATGGAGGACACATTCATCATCATCATCATCAGCCATTTTCTATCCACTGCAGGATGTAGGCCTGCTTCAAATTTTTCCAATCGTTTCGGCTTTGTGCTCTCTTCATCCAATTTTTACCGGCTATGGCTCGGATGTCGTCGGTCCATGTTTTAGGAGGTCGACCAACTGAGCGTTTTGTTATGCGTGGTCTCCAACGTAATAATCTTTTTGCCCATCTTTCCTCTGGCTGTCTGGCTAAGTGTCATGCCCGAGACCATTTAGCGTTGGATATTTTCTCGATGATGTCAGTGACTTTCGCTTGTCGACGAATGTCCTCGTTTCTAATATGGTCCCGAAGGCTGATGCCCATCATGGCTCTTTCCATAGCTCTCTGACTTACCCTTAGTCTGGCCTCCAATATCATAACCCAAAAATCTATTTCATACCCCATTGGGAAGTTGTTTTTTTCTTTATCACAATTTCATAATGCTTATTTTGAAATTCTGTGTTAACTAACTATATATTGTTTATGAAATAAGATGGTCTTATGAAAATAAGATGGTCTCTTTATGAAGATGAAAGCTCTTTAGGTTTTTGCTTTTTGACGATTCTAATATTACCACGTATATTACAATTATTTAGATTGTGACTATAGTTTCAATTCTCTTAAGCCACTTTCAGACATAAACCAAATTGTTATGAAGTTAAAATCATTCGACCACCACTGGATGTAAAACAGTTTATTTTACGAGTCTCAAATATTACCACGTATAGTACAGTTGTTCAGATTGTGGCTATAATTTTAATCCTTTCGGGCCAACTTCAGATGTGGCAGAAATGGGCTGAGTTGTGGTTTTTTGAGGAGTTTCTAATACTAACACGTATAGTACAATTGTTCAGATTGTAACTATAGTTTTAATCTTTTCCAATCATCTTCAGACACAAAGCAAATATGTTGGATTGTGGATTTTTCTTATTGGATGAGTTTCTGATACTATCACGTATGTATAGTACAATTGTTCAGATTGTGACAATAATTAATTTCAATCCTTCTGAGCCAACTTCAAACGTAAGCAAATGTGTCAAGTTGTAGGTTTTTCTGTTCGAGGATTTTTTAATACTAACACGTATAGTACAATTGTTCAGATTGTGACTATAGCTTTAATCCTTTCGAGTCATCTTCAGACACAAAGAAAATGTGTTGGATTTGGGTTTTTGCTTTGAGAAGTTTCTAATATTAACACGTGCAGTACAATTGTTCAGATTGTGACTATCCTTTCGAGTCATCCTCAAACATAAAGCAAATATGTTGGATTGTGGGGTTTTCTTTTTCGAGAAGTTTCTAATAGTAACACGTATAACACTATTGTTCAGATTGTGGCTATAATTTAAATCCTTTCCAGCCAACTTCAGACGTGAAACAAATGTGTCGCGTTGTGGTTTCTTGGTTTATGACGAATTTCTAATACTAACCCGTATAGTAAAATTGTTAAGATTGTGACAATAGTATCAACTCTTTTGGGCCATTCTCAGACATCAAGCAAATGTGTTGAATTGTGGGGTTTTGAGGAATTTCTAATATATATATATATATAAATTCGGTTTACAACATTCTTCTACGTCTTCCGATTTCCAGTCTCCACTGATCTCGGTCCTGCCAGAGATCTCGGTCCTGCCAGAGATCGTCCCCCAGTTCTCTCAACCTGATCTCCCTATCTATCCCCTCTCTCCAACTTCTCCTTGGTCTTCCTCGCTTTCGTCTTCCCTGGGGTGTCTCCTCTAATATCTGCTTGGGGAGCCTTTCTTCAGGCATCCTTTGTTCGTGGCCATACCACTTAAGTTGTTTACTCCTTATATCGTCTACTCTGTCATGTGAAACCCCCATAATTTGTTTTATCCTTTCGTTGGTGACTCTATCCATTTTTGACTTGCCCGCGGCACGCCTACAGTAGTCCATTTCCGTGACTCTTAGTTGTCCTTCATTTCTTTCCTTGATCTGCCAAACATCACTACAGTACGTGACAATACTTTTTATTATCGTGTTAAATATTCTCTGCTTATTTGTTTTTGATACATGTTGATCCCAGAGTATTCCATTCATCATAGCTGTTGCTCTCCTTCCTTGAATGTTTCTTTC
>WYDF02114087.1:0-10310 GCA_009867245.2 Adranes taylori
CACCTGACACCATGTTTTATGTTGTGGATTTATTATAAAATAATAACACCAATTAAGATGATTTGAGATTTATTTAAGTATTCCAGATCACAGCTTATCATGCCACCTAGACTGTCACAATACACGTCTTCTCTTTTGTCCCACCTACAGCGACCTCTGTTGCATATATATGACACATTCACATCTAAGTCGATCTCTCGGTTTTATTCCCAGCATACATCTCTCCATGCTTCTTTGTGTTGCGCGAAGCTTTTGTATCGTTTTGCTTTTTAGAGTCCATATATCACAACCATATGTCAAAACTGGGAGAACTGATTGCTTGAAGACTTACGATTTCATATGAAGAGGAGTGCTAGACTTAAATATCTTGCTGTGTCTCCCAAAAGATATCCAAGCAACTTTCGCTCCTCTATTTATTTCACTCATGAATTCCCCATCCATAGTAATTTCTTGTCTCAGGTATACATATGAATCAACATAATCTAGTTTGTTACCATCCAGACGAATCTAGTTTGGTATCATCAGCAAACCGTTGATGGCAGATGTAAGAGCCGTTCATGTTAATACCAGTTTTCTCCCAGTCAAAAGTTTTAAACATTTCCTCGGGTTGCACTAAACAATTTGGCAGACAAAGTGTCACCTTGGCGTACGCTTTTTTGGATTGGAAACTCATTGGTAGATTGATGTAACTTTACACATGAGGTGACCTTTGAGTAGATATTTTGAATCAGTTTCACATATGTGGCCGAAACGCATTGGCTAATCAACGAATTAATGACAGCCAATGTTTTTATTGAGTAGAAAGCTTTTTCGTAATCTACAAATTCAAAACACAATGGCAGGGCGTATTCATATGATCAGGATATAATTTCGCGAATAGTGTGTATATGGTCGAGAGTACTATAATCTTTTCCGAAGCCGACTTGTCCCACAGGCTGATGAGAGTCGAGGAAGTTGGAAAGGCGATTCAATAGAACTTTCATAAAAATCTTGTAGGACACCGGGAGCAGGCTAATCAGCCGGTAGTTTTTGCGTTTTTCTATATTACCTTTCTTGTGTATCAGAATAATATAAGCATTGTTCCACGATTACGGTATTTGCTTGTTATAGATACACTCAGTACAGATGTCTGCTAGGATTTTGTAGATCTTAGGCCCAGCGATTTTTATTAAATCTATACTTATTCCGTCCTCTCCTGGAGATCTGCCGCTCTTCATTGCCAAGATCGTCTTTTCCACTTCACTCAATCAAATTTCTGGAACTTCATTGTCGTCATGGGCCAATGGGTGATCTAAGGCATTTGGCTGGGGGTGATACAAATCTTTGAAGAATTGTTCTACGATTTTGACGATGCTGTCACAGTTTGTGATTCTTTCACCCGTCGATGACTTGCCCAACTTGAAGATGTGAGTTTAAATGTTTTAAACCTTTGTTCTGGGAGATCGAATCCAGAACTATCTTATCATTATATTGCATTACGTCTTCCTTAATTCGTTTACGAATTGATTTACACAATTCTATACAATATTTAGCTATATCACAATAGCTTACATATGTTCAGACCGAATAAATCTCATTATTCTAATTTGTGAGAACTTAATATTACTTGCAACTTTGAAAAATGTTACCTACTTACGACGAGATCTCGTTTCAACGTATTTGCGTACTCATCAGGCAAATGTATGTAACAGTTTCAATCTAATGGTACATTGTGAAAAATCGCAATGGACTTTTCTCTTTTAACGGTACAATGATAAAATACACACTTTTAAGCGCCTATAGACTGAACACGGCAGTCTTGAAGAATAGAACCAAAAAGTCCATTGCGATTTTTTCACAATGTATCATTAGATTGAAACTGTTACATGCACTTGTCTGATGAGTAAAAATACCAATAGTACAACGCGCTTACACCAAATGGTCTTCATTTCATTTGTCAAAGTCAATGATCTGAATATAAACTTCAGCGCTGTTGAGAAAATGCAATATCCAAAATCTTATCTATATTCTACGAATTAGCTTTAATTAATGTAAACATCATAAATTGCTTAGTTATCAATTACAATGCTTCCTTTCCAATTGTAGAATTCTTATATGTAATTTCCTGGTATGTTTATTATTGGTTTAGAGAAGTATTAACTTATTCAGCATTTATTGCTTTTAAACATTTGTTCTGTTGTTCCTTATTTGATTTTCTCAAGGCAAGCAATGATAGGTGATAAAACTTTCGGTCGAAAATAGGCCGACGTTCAATAAGTATCAAGCCATGACAAGAAACTCACTGTCATGTGGCCGACGCCGTAGCGATGTGGATAAGATGCATGACTTCCACCACAGAGTCCCGGGTTCAATCCCCAGCGCAGACAATGGTTTGCGTTGTTGATCGAATCTAGGCAACTCACGCAACGACGTCGGTAATTATAGGAGGAAGGTAACTATAATTTATCAGCACTTCTGTAGGGGGAGATGTAAAATTTCGGTCCAGTATGTGCGGGTTGGCACGCACTATATAGATCTCTTTACGGGTTAATCAATAAAGGCTGGTAAAGACGAAATTAGCTGACACCCTACCTATTATCGTCGATGGCAGAAGCTCGACGTTAAACCACATAGTCGGTAATAAGCCAAATTAGGCAGAAAGAGGGTGACTATAAATAAGCATAGAAGATGCATACATAATAATAGATATCACTATTAGAGTAAGTAACAACTATAGTGCATTATTGTGACATACATATCATCTGGATCTGATGAGCATAGTAGATAACTTTTTATTTAAACAAGTAAGCCAATCACATGAAATTTGTTTTCGAAATACATATATGTGTACTGTACGTTTTAGTTCCAATAAAAATATCCTTACAGAAAGTATGACTTATATAGCAAGATGGACATGAAATCAATAAAAACTGAGCATACAAATCTGGAATTTGAGGAAGAAATAGGCGATAAATCTGATGTAGACACTAACAGCCAGCAATTAAAAATTAAAGATGAATTTAAAACAGAGGCAGAAAATTCGAAGGAACAATTTTCAAGCGATGAATCTGAGGTAGACTTTAAAATTGACACCGAACATAATGAACTGCCGATTGGTAGCCAACAATTAGAAATTAAAGATGAACGTAAAATCGAGGAAGAAAATTCTGATAGTGATCTTGAAGGGAAGTGTGCTGAATATGATACCAGTTTCACATATAATAATACTTTAATAATAAATATGCGTATTCCTAACAGTGAAAAGGCATCCAAGTGTCTGGCTTCTGATTCCAGTTTCAAACTAATAGATGATCGAAGAAAGCACAAGTTTGCTCATACATCTCAAACACCTCACCAATTAAAATGTGATTTTAGTTTCAGCAAAAAACATGATTTAAAGAGACGAAAGCATATTAATAATAGTGAAAAGCGATACAAATGCATAGAATGCAATTCTAGTTTCAATCTGAAATCTAATTTAAATACCCATAAGCTAATTCATACTGCTCAAAAACCATACAAATGTTTACAATGCGATTCTAGTTTCCGACGTAAAAGTAGTTTAACTATACACAATCTTATTCATACAGGCGAGAAACCATACAAATGCTCTGAATGCGATGCAAGTTTTACCCAGAAAGTTAATTTAAATAACCACACGCTTATTCATACCGGTGAGAAACCATACAAATGCTTAGAATGTGATTCAAGTTTTAGAGAAAAAGGTACCTTAAACAGACACAAAATTGTTCATACTGGCGTCAAACCATATAAATGTTTAGAATGCAATTCTAGTTTCAACCTGAAAACTAATTTAAGTACCCATAAGCTTATTCATTCTGGCCAAAAACAATACAAATGTTTAGAATGCGATTCTAGTTTCCGCCATAAAAGTAGTTTAAATATACACAAGCTTATTCATACAGGCGAGAAACCATATAAATGCTCAGAGTGCGATTCAGGTTTTAGAGAAAAAGGTGCCTTAAACAGACACAAATTTATTCATACGGGTGAAAAACCATTTAAATGTTTACATTGCGATTCTAGTTTCAGTCGGAAAGGTAATTTAAAAACACACACGCTAATTCATACAGGCGATAAACCATATAAATGTTTGCAATGCGATTCTCGTTTCAGCCAGAAAGGTAATTTAAATAATCACATACTTATTCATACCGCGAAGAAACCATACAAATGTTTACAATGCGATTCTAGTTTCAGTCAGAAAGGTAATTTAAATACACATACACTTATTCATACCGGCGAGAAACCATACAAATGTTTCCAATGCGATTCTAGTTTTAGTCAGAAAAGTAATTTAAATTCACACACACTTATTCATACCGGCGAGAAACCATGCAAATGTTCAGAGTACCAGTCAAGTTTTAGAGAAAAAGTTGCATTAAACGAACACAAGCTTATTCATTCAGGGTCTCATACAAATGCTTAAAATGTGATTGTCGTTTCCGCCGGAAGCGTAGTTTGAATATACACAAGCTTATTCATACCGAATAGCAACCATTCAAATGAATAGCAACCATTCATAGTTTGTAGTTATATAATACAACACATTAAAAAACACATGTAACATGTAACAAAATTTTTGGATGCAAAATTATAAGATAAGAGATATGACATAATAATTCATAAACATAAAAATTGGTATGTATAAAAATAACAGTGCAAGTAGAAAGCATCTGCAACTGCAACACATAATTAGCCTTAGTTGACTGTTTTAAAGTTTTCAAATGAATATCTCTTGTTTGTTCGGATAATCTTTTCACTAGAATATCTTGCAGAGAAATGCCATTCTCTTCGGCCCATTGAATGCAAATTGAAAATGATTTTGCTGCATTTGTATTTTTTACTTTGTTTTGTCTAGTAACAACTACGTCATCTACTTCTTCATGGTCTCCGTTTGCATTTGCCTCGTCGTCGTCATCTTCAATACATTCTATTAAGTCAATTTCGTTTTCTCCGGTCGCTCACTTCTTTACTTCCTCTGTCGTTAACTGCTTGCTTTTCCAATTTTTTGTAAAGTTTTGTTAATGTTTATTAAATCTTCATTTTCCATTGCTTTTGCCAAGACTGCCAATGGAATCCCACCTTCTTCGTCCCATTCGTTACTTTCTGACCGCGGTTGTAATAACTGTGACCAACTCTTATTTATTTATTGACACTAATACTCTTCCAAGCTCTATTTAAATGTATCACCGCATCCTTCAAGTTGTAATTTTTAGGATTTTAACGATAACCTCATTTTCCTGTGAAATTACGTTTTGTAGCAGAAGTTTTCGATACCTTATCTTAATATTCTGTATCAAATTCTGATGCATAGGTTAGATCAGAGCTGTGCAGTTAGGCGGCAAAAACATCACTTTAAAATTGGGATCAATTCTATTTAATTCCTCTTCGGAAGGATGCGATGGTGCGTTATCAAGCAGAAGTAAGGCTTTTTTCGGTTTATTAACATCCTTCATATACCATTTAACAGAAGAAATAAAACAGGTCTTAAACCACTCAATAAAAAGATCTTTTGTCATCCATCCTCTAGCGGTTGCTTTATACATTCCAGGTAAATGGACGTTCTTGAACGCTCTTGGATTGGAAAATTTTCCTATGACTAACAAAGGTAACTTGTGAGTTCATGCAGCTTTGGAACATGACATGTAAGTCACTCTGTCTTTCGAAATTTTTCTTCCAGGAGCGGATTGTTCACTAGCATGAACCCAAGTGTTTCCTAGTAGAACTCTCCAAAAAGCTGCCGTTTCATCAGAGTTATAGATTTGGTCTTTTGTGAAATCCATTTCTGCAACGAGTTCCAACGAAAACTTTTTTTGAAACGGAATGACGCCAGCGGCATCACTTGAAACACATTCCACGCAAACTTTTAGATATCGTATACCTATTTTTCCATATCTAGCTTTGAATTTGCACAACCATCCATTACTTGCCAAAAACTTATTTTTGCCGGTTAGTTTTTCATAAAAAAACCTTAGCTCCTAAAATTTCTGAGGTTATAGGAACGTGTTTTTTTCCGCTGTTTAAGGAACCAGTTGTATAAAGTTTTTTCCATTTTCGGGTTTTCCGTACTACGCAATATTTTCCTTTTACCTGAAAATTTCAGCCGCTATTATGTAACCAATACATACATATTTAAAAAAATACATACGGTGCTATATATAAAAAAATGGCATACAACCCTAAGGGACCTACCTATTCTTTCATATGATCTTGCTACAAACTTCCGTATTTGTGATTTCTTTTGCTTAATATCGAATACTGTAGATTTACGAATCTTAAACTGCTCTGAGACTCTCCTTATGCTGCGCCCTTCTTCTAAACTATCCAGGACGCGACATTTTTCCTGAAGGTTTTCTGCTTGCCTTTGCTACTCATTTTTATAATATTATATAGCAACAAAAATCACAGATCTACGCGTGCATATTTAATTACGAATTCACAGTTGCAGCAGCGTTCATGGCAAAGTAAAAATTATGTGACGTTTCACAACCACCTAGAAGGCTTATAGTAGTGATATTGTAGTTTTCAACTGCTGTGACGACATACTGCGCAACACTTGCGTCAAACCTTGGCGTTATAAACGTATGTAGAGCGTCGGTTATAGGTCACGGCCAGGCGAAGGCAAAAGAACGCCGACGGTAAACAAATATAAGAAGAAGAAATATGTAGAAGTATACACATATCAACACAACACATGCCGACGCCGTGGCGATGTGGATAAGATCACCGCAGAGTCCCGGCTTTGATCCCCAGCGTAAACAATGGTTTGCGTTGTTGATCGAATCTAGGCAACACACGAAACGAGGTCGGTAATTATAGGAGGAAGGTAACTATAATTAATCATGCACATCTATAGGGGTAGATGTGAAACTTCGGTTCAGTGTGTGCGGGTTGGCACGCACTATAAAGATCTCTTCACGAGTTAATCAATAAAGGTTGGTAAAGACGAAATTAACGCCATTAGCAGCCATTTGATCGCACACATTTACATTAATCCAGATGAGAAAACAATTCTGCATATGATTTCTTGATATGAAACAATAATCTTCAAAAATTTTAGCAATCATTTAACGAAATTTGCAGTTTACATTACTATTAAATTATTACAATTTCATTGTTTTTAATCACTGAAAAACTCAAATGAAATTGTTGCATTCAACATGAGTTGAAATTCCGACCTTCGTACTGAAGAGAGGCACATTGCATGGAAGCTGCAACTTCGAGTTGTCCAAGCGTTTTTTTTTCTGGTTTCATCCGTCCAAGAGTTTCATCCGATCATAGTTGTAGGTAGCGGCTATTATACAATCCAAAAGTTTATAACTAATTTTTAATAAATTTTATTTACAATAAGTTTTATTTACAATAATGTACTTTTCTACATAAAATGTGTATTTGAATAGATAACATGATAAAACATAAGTATGTTTTCTCCTTTGAACGTCTTTTGAAGTAGAAGTATAATTATATAAGGAAAGTATGCATTTTATTATTGTTTTATATTACTATTTACATTATATTCTGTAGGATAAATGTTAACAATAATTGACTAAAATAAATTGTGTTTACTAAGATTTATAATGGGTTTAACAAATAACAAACCCGAGTATAGTTATCAAGAAATTATGTGAATTGTTTGGGCAATTTTTTATGGCGCATCATGAACGCATTAGAAAAGTGACATTAGATGAAACCGTAGTGGCATACCGGCCTTTACCTCGCTGTTGAGCAGATTTGGTAATAATTTAATTTAAATTAGTAATATTTCTGACAAAATATGAACTATGAGACGTCGATTGCCAACTGTCTCGCCATCTTTTGGGCGGTCTCCCAGGTGGTCTGGAGCCGAGAGGATTGTTTACCAGCACAATTTTGGGAAGTGTGTTGTCGTTCATATGTTCCACATGGTTGTGCCATTGGTTTTCGCCGTCTTCCCCATCTCACTATATCTGAAATGTTGATCTCTAACATCCGAGTTTCTCACTCTGTCCATTCTGGTCTTCCCAGCAATTGATCTTAGTGTCTTCATTTCCGCCACTCTTTTAACATGCTCTTGCTTTTGTTTGTTTCTTGTCGTACTTCTATGCCGTATATCAATATCGGTCTTCTACAGGTCTTCCACATTCGGACTTTGCTGTCTATGCGCTTATACGGGTTTGACCAGACTGTATCTCTTAGACACCCTGATATAGCGGATGCTTTGTTAATTTGGTTCCTCAAATCCTTCACAGGATCCTAGGCGCTCGATTTGTGTACGCCTCAATAGTAAAATTGCATCACTTGTTCAATTGGTTTTCTTCGATAATAAGTTTACATCTGACCAGATCTCTTGCGGTTGTCATGGACTATCGACGGAAATAAGTCTGCGGCCTACTTGAAAGAAGTGAAAGAGCTGTCGTTGTAAGTCGTCTTGCGTTTCTGCGTTTATTGCTGCATCATCTGCGTAACATACCATACTAACTTTTTTGTTGTCCATCACATATACATTGTTTAAAGATGTTACTTCCTGTATGATTTTGTTCATTATGAGATTATACAAGAAGGGGCTAAGGCTGCCCCCTCTCTAATTCCTCCTGGGGTTGGAATGTTCTCCGTTATTAGATCTCTTGCTTTTACTTTAGTTGTGTTATTCGTATTCAGTTCATGAATTATCTTTATTGTGTTAACAGACACATTCTTTTCTATTAAAATGATTATGATGTCCGCCAGGCGGACTCTGTCAAAGGCTTTGGTCAGATCTATAAATCAGATGTATGCAGGTTTGTCAAACTGATTGGACTTTTCTTTTATATGTTTAATTATGAATATAGCATCGGTTACAGCTCGACCTTTTCCGAAACCTTGCAGTTCTTCAGCATTAGTTATTTGGTTCTCTAGTTTTTCTTTGAGAATTCTCATAAATAGTTTCATGGAAGTGTTTAAGAGTGAGATAGATCCCTCTGTAGTTCTAAGGGCGCGTTTGTTTGCCCTTTCTTAAATATCGGAATGGTAATGCTGTTATGCCATGCATTTGGAATTCTTGAATCATCATATGATTTTTCCGTCCGGTATTCAAGGCATTGTTTTCAGTTCTATGAGCCAAGTAAAGGTTTTACTATGGGCAGGTAGCTGACCTCACCTGGAAACCGTCCTCTGTTATCCGGGGTTGGGACCGGCAGTGGCATCTGTTGAGCTACTCCATCCACCCAACAGCTACCCCAGACGGAGTTTGGTATTATTACGTAGTATTATTGAACCGTTTTGACGCCGAATTGAAGAAAAACGCCCTGGTTTGGTTCGCAAAAAAATTCTCTTCAATCTTGACAATGCACGCGCTCCCAAGCGGTCGCCATTCAGGCAAAATTAAAACAATTAAGCTACGAATTGATTGATCACTCACCGTATTCACCAGATCTAGCCCATTCCGACTTCTTCCTGTTTTCAAACCTAAAAAATGGATCGGAGGACGCCGTTTTGCAACAATAGCTGAAGTGATGACCGAAACTTCCTACTATTTTGAAGAACTCGAACAAAATTACTCTTCGGAAAGAATGAAGAAGTTGAAAAGTCGTCTTGAAACGTATATTTTCTTAAAATGGGACTATGTTGAAAAATAAATGGTAAAAAAAGAAAAATCGTGTGTTTTCTTACTTAGGCTAGATTTCCGTCAAACCATTCTCGTACTAAAAAGGAAATGCAAGTTGTAAAAGACAATAATCAAGCCAAAATACATGAAAATGAGATATTAAAAGCATGTGGTTATAGAGAAATAAATTATATAAACTATTGATTCGTGTTCTAAAACCTGTAGCGAACAATGAAATTAAACTAAATGTTAGGGTTAATGCAGATTTTCAATTATGGCAAAAAAGACTTGGTCATATTAATGTAAAAAATATTTGTGAAATGGTTAAGAAAAATGTGATATCTGGTTTGAATTTAAGCGATACTGAAAACTTCGTCTGTGAAGGATGCATGTACGGTAAACAACATAAGTTACCTCACAAGAAAGCACAGGACAGAGAGCTACAGCCAGGTGAGCTTATAGGCATCGACGTGTGTGGATCGATGTCAGTGTCGTCAGCGGGAAGTTGAAATTATTTTGTTTTATTTAAAGACCATAAAACTGGTTACATGTATGTCTATTTTATTAAACATAAGTTGGATTGCTGTAAAAGGCTTAAACAATTATGAAGAATTTAAGTAGTAAAGGTGATTGTTCTCGTCCAGTATAATTAAAAGTCTTCGGTTATGGGACAATGGCTTTATTCACTGGATATACACTAGATTTTCGTCTATATCAGTCGACGTTTCGGTTCTCTAGTTTTAGA
>WYDF02114098.1:0-10310 GCA_009867245.2 Adranes taylori
TGTTGTAGGTTATTATATGAATCTGAATCAAAATCCTCGAACATTGTTGCCAAAGTTTTTTGGTTTATATTGTTATCAGTGTAATAGTAAAAATGTTAGGTTAGTTGTTATGAATAATCTGTTACCAAGTTACGTTATTTTGCATCAAAAGTATGACTTAAAAGGAAGTACGTATAAAAGAAAGGTAAGTTCATATGTCATATATTTAATTTCAGATATTTACGTAGGTTGAATTGAGTGTTTTGATGAATTGGTTGTATTAACCCATTTGTGTGTAACATCGGTTTTCTTAAACTTGAGTAATCGAGTTGAAAAAGGAGATTCTGTGTCAGCTGTCAGTTATATATGGCATGCGTATAATTTTTAATGGACCCTATATACAATGGCTCATGACAACCCACTGCAATGACTTCGCTTTGAACATAGATATATATATATATATATATGTGTGTGTGTGTGTGTGTGTGTGAGTGAGTGAGTGTGTGAGTGAGTGACTGAGTGGGTGGGTGTGTGAACTTTAATATCTTGGGTTTGTAAAACGTCAGCATTTGCCGTTTTGTTGGATGCAATAAGTAAATGTGCATCTACAACGGTACAAAAACAAATTATAAAAATGTGTTCAAACAACATAGAATTAACATGCTATATAAACAATGTTCTAGTTCTTGTATAACATTATACATTATTGGTTCTATTATTTTTGTTATTGGTACATAAATGACATTTTATGCTATTAATTTTACAATATAATTCTATAATTATTTTATTAATTAGTTAATTTTATATTGGTGTTTTAGGCATCGAAAGCAGAAGGACAGAAACGTTCTCCCACATATAAAGATCTTGATTTCATTGAACATCATCCCGAAGGAATTCTTATGGAGGCTGATACATACACTGCTTTAGTGAAAACGATTCAAAGGGATTGCCGCGTTTTGGAAAGTTTTAAAATCATGGATTATAGTTTACTCCTTGGCGTACATAATTTAGATCAAGCACAGAAGGAGAAATTGGTAATAAAAATGAGATTTTTTTTATTAAGTTATTTTATTAACTAAAAATTAACCGACTTGTTATGTAGTCTTTTACATAACAACTCGTAAACAAATCAGAAAAGTGTACCAACAAAGATTGGTACACTTTGTTGGTACTAAGTGTACCAATCTAAGTGTACAATGAGGATGCATACTCAGAAGCATTTCCAGTCTGAGCATCGAGTATTGAGATCTTGCAATATACGTGGGTAGGGACAGTGCTTGTTATAACTTATAACAGGATCTGTGCATGTTATAAGAAGCATACAAAGTGAGCTTTTACTTATATTCATATAATTCATAATTATATTTATTTGTAGAACACGTTCCCATAATTAATCATAGGTAAAATTGTTTTTGCTTTGTGATGTTGTTTTGTCATATTTGAGAGGACATAAAGTATGGCCATATTATCACGTTCTATTTTGGGGGATAATTTTACTTCCAACGTGACTGGCAAGAGTTTTAATGTGGTATGCTGCGATTCTCTCCTACACTACAGGATTTTGTCATACAATGACTACAATGCTATTCACTTTAATACCAGTTTTAATTAATCTATTACAAAATGACCTTATAATCTTATTGCTAACATTGCCTACACTGCATTGAACTTTATCTGACTCAATTAACCAGGGGCGTACGTATAAATAATTGGAGAGGGGGGTTTAGAAAACTTCGTTTGAAAAGCATATTTCAACATTGACTAAATGTTGAAATATGTTTGTAAAGTCGTATAATTACTACTTTGCTCACATTTGGGGGCGGGGGTTTAAACCCCCAAATAAAAATTTCGTGTTGCTTTAAATTTAAATTTCTTGGGGAATTTATTTTTTTTTGCCATTTAGTACTGACTTTCTTACTTTATGAAATTCAAACGTGGGCTCATTTTTTATGGTTTGCTTAATCGTAGAATCGTAAAACCGAAGATGAGTTAACCGAATTAGCGGAAGAAGGTGTCGGCGAATTTGCAGGAGCTGATGCATCCGCTGATGTTTCTCTAACGCTATTGAACAATGATCAACAGGGAGGTGGTGGTGCAGCGGCTGCAGCAATTGCCGCAGCCGTTGCATTGAATCGTAGTAGATCGATCAATCGGCAACGACTCGTCGCGCATTCGACTGCGATGGAAAGTATTCAGGCTGAATCCGAGCCAATTGATGAGGAGGATGATGTACCGTAAGTTAGAATACAATCTCAACACTTTTACAGATTTCGTATGCAGAAAGACATGACTTAATTGTTCTTTATTTTTACGCGATTATTGGTGACTAGTTCGTAATCAGTGTAATAGCTCTATAGGTTCTCATCAATAACCATTGTGAAATTTATTGCGATTTTATTGCGAGTGCATCGTCACAGTTTATAAATGCAATATAATCAGAAAGACATGTTAATTAGAAATAAGATAGTTTGGACAGGTAAAATAATAAATGGAATGTTATTTTCTATCCAGTAACATTATAGAAAAGCATTTGTATTGGTTCAAATTAACAGCAAGATTCTGAAATCTGAATGCTTTCCAAAAATCGGAAAGCCGTTTTTGATTGGTGTATTCATATCGCAACTATGGTTTTATTGAATCCTATACATACTAAACAATTCAAATGGTATTCAACCATTGGCAAATCTCCCGAGTATCTTAGAACAGACAATTCGGAATGATATTCAACCATTTGTCACTAATGCCGACAGTGCGAGCACACACACACACACATTGGCGCAAACAACAGTTTGTTTGAGCACTCAAAATGTCGAATTGCTGGGTTATCAGCCTTATGGTCCTCATTTAATTTTTTCGAATTCCCATATCTGTGGTACAAATTGCACGTACAATGATTTTTCTTTTGATGTTTAATACCTATGTTTCTGAGAGATCTGATTCACCTTGGATAGAAATGCTACGAAATTTGGTTCAAATTTTTACTACATTGTATGTAATATTACAGAGAATATTTTGGAAAGCAATATACACGTTTTCGCCACTAAACATAAATTTTCCGACAGGGTTACGTTTTATGTAAAGCAGCGTGGTGTGAGATTTATTTGTAAAGGATTTCAATTGAATTAGTTTCTACAAAATACTTTTATGGCCTTAAATTAATCCACCTGATTACAATTTTTATTTTAGGTTATTAAAAACTATTCGATATGTTTCAGGATAGAAGAACGAGTTTTTGATTTATTATTTCCAGATTCATTGCAATCTACCTAAACGAGCTCCCAAAATACATTCTTGCGAATTTCAAGTTTTTTATCTAATGTCAACCTTTTTTGGTTTCTACAGCGATGAGTTTATTGCACTTTTCTTGTTCACTCGTATTTAAAGGTTAAAAGAAATGATTTAGGTATCTGTAGTAGAATGCTGAGAGGAATTAAACTGGATAGATATTTCACAAGACTGTTCCGTTTAGTACCAACAGATAAATTTCTTTGAACTGCAGACGGTGACATTCGTCTTTCTAGTCTTTACTTGAAATGCTAACCAATTCGCAATTATGTGTAGAAACAACAACAAGCGTTATTCAAAACAACGTTATGCAAGGTATTTACATATATGAAATATCGTATATTTGTTTTAGGCCTGGAGGTATCCCCGCGAGAAATGCGAAAGGCGAAAGACTACTTTTGTATATTGGCGTTATAGATATACTACAAAGTTATAGGCTTAAGAAAAAACTTGAACATTCTTGGAAATCCCTTATACATGACGGGGTAAGTACACAAATATTTAACAGATTTTAAGTTTCTAGTTATTTTATAAACTCTTCTTTTTATGCAAATGGAAGTAACCGAGAAAATTTTTGAATCAAAACAGTTCAATATATTACATCATTTTAAATCAAAACATTTTTATATTACGCCCATAACTTATGCTCGGAACTTTTTGTATATCCGGCTAATACTTTTCGTTTGCTGAACGAGGAAAATAAGTGATTTCCATTTTACTTTCAAAATTATTTCTTTGCTTTTTTTTTGGCGTTGAGTAGTCCTTTTTCACCGTTGCTGTTTTCCGAGTTGGAAGCTTCTTCTTCAAATATTTCTTCATCCAATAATTCTTCTTCACAAGAATAATGATCACTTTTCTAAAAGTGTGTGCTGCCTGAATCTTCTTCTAAGCAAGCAATTTCAAAGAAATTTCCAGAGATTATTTAAATATGAGATTAAAAATTATACTCTTAAAATTCTGTTTTTGTGATTACACAAATAATTCTAGTAAAAATTGTGCGACTTTAATCCATAAATTTATTGTAAATTTATTGTCTTACAATCACATATTTATTGTAAGTGGATATTGTTACGTTAAAAATTGTGTGGCATTGAATTGTGTGAGCCTTAACTGAATAAATAAATTATACTTCTAGTTAAAACACGTCCAATCCTATCGCGATTGGTTGAGTAATGATTTATTTTGGAGCATACTTTAAATTAATAAACGTTTAATGGGGTTTTAATAAATCCATACATTAATAAAATTAACATTGATGCACTGATTTATGGAACCTTGTTTGATTAAAATAGAGATTCAATCTTAATAAAGCAAGTACGGTCTTAGAATTAATAAAATATAATCATAATAAAACAATATTGTCTTGAAAATACTCGATTAACAACAAAATAATTTATTTTACACGCAACAACGGTTATTGTGAATTTACAAACTTTACAAAATAATAAAACAAGCTCTGGTTAAGATTTATTCTGTCTACATAAATGATAATACGGATACAACACAATTTACCTCTGATTCGAAAATATATAAAACAACGTCCAAGCAACATTTAATTAATAATAAGAGAGTAATTAATAAGGGATTGGTTGACTGACAATATAACAAAAGATAGTGCGGTTTCGATTTATTAGATTTGCATAAAGATTTATTTTCCAACGACAAACTTTAGTCTCAACTTGTAAGTAATTATAAAAACGAGTAAGCTACATATAAATAAAAGTTTATTGATTGTTAGCCATTATTAAATGAAATTTAGTTACATTGAAAAAAAATATTTACTCAGAATAAAATGAAAAGAACTTGGGCTGTTTCAATTTCTTAATTATTACTTAGTTTATTTTTTCATTGTTTCTTTCATGAATGAAAAACGCTTGTCCTCAACGTTCGCGGGTGTACGTTGAATCTCCGTTCAGTTCGCATAAAGAGACTATTTGCTTTTCTTGTACCACTTGTTTCGTACCACTTGCACGATGACAGTGGTTGACGACTTGTTACTTCCCACTCTACGAAGAATTTTCACGCGATCTCGTCTATTTTTACGTAAATGGCTAGAATGAATCATACTACATTGTTTTCATAATGGAATTATTTGACTTATAAATAATGCTCTATAGCTCTAATATTTAATAGAATTATTTTTTTTATTTTAATGATTTCCTATCATTTAGATATTATTCTCTGCTGATTTAAAACATCTAAAGTCTCTACAGTAGAACCCAGGGAATTGAATAAGTCTAATATCTTTTGGCGTTACAATATGATTAAAAAATTTGGATAAAATAATCTGTTGATGATTCTTTGCATGACCATATGTAAATAGATAAACGAGTTGAAACGCCTATTTCTTCACAAACAATTAATAAAATAAGTACATACTTTTTTTTTCATTTAATGTGTTATGAAAAACAATGATAAGTAATTATTTTATTTTCTGTTAAGCAGAATTTATATTTTCTTCTCCGGATAATAAGGTGTCGTTATCACAACAGAAATAGTAAAGTGCTAATGTAGAGGATCAACCAAACTATCAAGTTGACACATTTTATTTCTTATTTAATTTTGTGATCTACACATTTCTTCCAGTCAGCACCAGAAACATATTTTATAATTTACAAGCTGTCAAGCTTTCACTAACCTGAATGTAATATTTTTTATGCGATTTCATATTTAATTTATGTCTAAAGCAGCTCGATTGGATTGAGCTGACAATAGTACGATGGTAAGGCGCAATTATGGGTCATGCCATCTATAATACATCTATTGTATTTATAGTAATGAAGTCGCACCAAATTTAATAATTCTAATCGAACTATTATGAATATTAAGCAATTGTAGCCAATTTTAAATATATTTTTTGCTTGTTTGCTTTCTGTGTAAACTTGTATTTATTTTTTCACTCTTCAAACACCACAGTGTTAATATTATAATTAGCGGATTCCCTTCCCGCAAAAATCAACAAGCAATTATTGTCAAAGTCATTCTCAGAATCTATATGTAATACGATTATACTTCTGCTTTTACCGGCAAGGTTTTTAAGCCTACTGACAGATCATTTGTAAATACTTGAAGTTTAGATCGGACAGTTGTATCTTGATAAACTGTTTACTTCCTCGTTATGTAACGTTTTATCAAGATAGTTATAGGTCTGCTTTCTGATCTATATTCAGTATTAGTATTTTTATTGCAGCGTAGGCAACAGAGTTGATGAGAGCTGCAATATTCTTGTAGCGCCTCACTTCACTATATACAGACTAGGCCGTCCTTAAACTTGTTTTCCGTTCTTAAACAGCATTCTCGGGCAAAAAGTTTCATTGTGTTACTTTTCTGTTGGTGATAAAGTGTTCACTTGGAGTGCAGTTGCCAGAGTGCAGTTCATAGTTTGAGGCTCTGGCCACGCAAGTGTGTGTTTGTGTTCTTCAGGAATATGCATTCTAATTTAGAGCTGTAGTATTCGTTTAATATCTTACAGTTTCGATCAGGTCTCCGCAAGTTGTTCGTTCTACTAGGAACAGAAGCTTCAGAAACGCTAATTTCTCTTCCTATGACAGATTCCTAATCTCATCCCTTAGTTTGGTTGCCCTTCTCTGTACACGTACTAGAGTCTCTATGTTTTTCATGAAATGTGGATTCTAGATCAAGTGATAATCAAGTGAAAATAATAAAGTAAAATACGCGTAATTTATAGAAATAAACGTTAAGACGAAGAAAATCTAGCTAAGAACTGGTAACGAACTGGTCAAAATCTGACACAAATCTCGATCTACTGACTTTCCGCTTTTATATTTTCAAGTCGACTCACCCTGCTCACATATCACATTTTCAGGGCGACCTTCCGTACTAAGTTTCTGCAGAAGTTTGTTGCATCTCAGTTCTGCTTTTTAGAAAACTTACTACTTAAATTATTTTTTCCTCATCTGTCACTTGTTAGAGCATTTGTTCATTTTGGGTAGCGTTTTAGCTCTGAGCTGAAGTTGCGAACTTTGTTGAAGTTGCGAACGCGTTTGCTTTTGCAATTGGTCTTATCAATGAAAACTTGTACGTTGGCTTCAATTATGCAATGGTAGCCTTTTCCTATGGGTTATTTTATATCGACGTAGATTATTAGTTTTTTGTTATTTGTGAATAGTAGGTCAAGTACTGATGGTTTACTATTAACACGGTACCTTGTTGCTTCTTCTACTAGCTGGCACAAATACCTATTGGTATATGAATCCCAAAAAATATTCAGGGTACTCATTGTTCTAAGTGATCATGTTCTGCGGCCAGTTTATATATCGTAGCTTAAACTCACCAAAATATTGAAATTTATATGCTCTGAGAAAGTAAAGTTTTTATCTCTCAATGTTTTATCGAAAATTGGTGAGTTATTGGTGAGTTATTCAATTTAATATGGTCTAATGACCATATTAAATTGAATTCGTTTTGACTATACTTTGCCCTAACGAGCCATAAATTCGCTCGAGCCATCGCTTAGATCCTCAATACTTAATACATTAAGCTCACGTCCTTTAAGCTCTTTTATTTGGTATATGCCTACACCACCTCCTCTCTTGTTTTTCCGATCTGCTCTAGGAAGCGAGTAGTTCGGAAGATATACTGTACTGTCAGGTACGTCAGTATTTAACCATGTCAGATATCATAATTACGTGAGGTACAGAGACGGATAACAATAGGGATAAAAATTCGCCGTATTGAAAACTTCGCCGTCAAAGAGGCGATATTAGTGTACATCACCTCCATATTGATGATATCTTAGAAGTTCGGTTTAGTATTATTTTGCATATGAGTTACCTGGTTGTTTCTTTGCCTATCTTGTCAACGCATCTTTCTCTCTTGCGTTTTTCCATTGATGCTCTATAAAAAAAAATGATTCCTATTGACGACAATATCTGTTTCCCAGTTATTTGGGTTCAGCAGTTTCTCAAGCGATGTGAATGTGGCTCCTACTTTGAAAAAGGCAAATGGAGGGTTTTCGCATCTGGATATAATCTTTTTACAGTCCAAATAGTTTCTGCTTTACTTTTTATTTACATATTCTGGTAGTTGCTCACCATTCACATCAAGTTTATTTTTTTAACTTGTAGCAATGCTCTTTTTATTAACGTGCAGCTTGATCACGTTAATTCGCCATTTGTAGCTATTTTTATTAAAAATTGTGCAGAATTACTAAGTTCTCCTTTATGAACCATTCGCTAACATTGGCCGAATTCCCGAATGAATGGAAGAAAGCTAATATCATTCCTATTTACAAAAAGGGAGACAAAACAAAAGCGATGAATTATAGACCATGGATACTCTTCAAATATATGAAGAGAAGAATAGTAGCTGAAGACTTAGCAAAGTTTTTACTTGCAAAGGAACAATTGGTACAGCACAGAACGGATTTCTGCCTGGACGATCCATAACTAGCAACTTGCTACTAATCTTAAATGAACTGACAAGCTAATTTGACAAAAACCACCTAATTGATGTTATATATCTATACTTTGTTATATATCTAGATCTTGACAAATTCCCAACACAATGACTATTATACAAATTAGGTAATGGCAGTCAGGGACAATTTGCTTCTTAGCATAAAAAGCTTTCTGACGAGTCGTACCTATCGCGCCCGAATTGACATTAATTATTCCAATGAACACGACATGCTCAGCGGGGTGCCTCAAGGATTGGTTCTTGGACCTCTCCTGTTTTTGTGCTTTGTAAGTGACATGTCAAAATCGATAACCCAAAAGTTTGGTGTCGTCAGACACCAAACTTTTGGGTTATCCAAGTGATGTAATCCACAACATCCTGGCAAAACTGGACAAACTTTATAATTGGACTCAAAGTTGGCTACTACCCCTAAACTTAAATAAATGCATATAGGTATGACAAACCCTGAAAAAAATTACACTGTTTCTTTAAGTGCATTGAAAAAGATAACCTCTCAAAGGAGATCTTGGAATTATTGTTTCTCGCGATTTAAAGTGGGAAGAACATATAAACGGCATAATCAAGAAGACTAATACATTAATTTATTTAACAAGAAAATCCCACATCTAACATGTCAGATGTTCTTGAACATATCGAAGACATGCATTCGTCCAATGGTCGAGTATGTTTATTCAATGGGGAACCCGTACTTTAGCAAGGACATTGATGCCCTTGATAAGATCCAAAGGAAAGCAACTAAGATTCCATGTTCTCTCAGAAATCTACCATACGAAGAACGGCTTTCAACATTAAAACTACCCACCCGATTGGAACGCAGAAATAGAGGCGATCTAATTGAAACTAGCAAGACCTTTAATGGTCACTACAACCAAAGAATATAAAGAAGCGAAACTTTACAAAAATCCTATATAAAATTTATTTGCAAGATGATTGACCTTTGAGAGTATTTAAATTGGTTGCAACTTAAATGCCTGGATTCTTTGCTGGTAGAGACAGAGTTGCCAATGTATTTGAAAATAAAACTGTTATCTGAAATTTGTTGTAGTAATAATTCTTAAATATACTTTACACACAAGTTTTACTTTTGTTTTAGATTATACAATAAAACAGGAAATGCATAAAATAAATAAAATGATGCTGTAACTGTTATATGACAGTGTAAAATCACTAATACATTTTGCTTGCGTATAACAATAAGTGCAAGAGTTTAGTTAATGCACCATGTATGTACATAAGTATTTTCGTTTTACTCATTTTTGTTAAAAAGGTATAAAAGTATTGTAGTAGAAAAGCTAAAGGACAAGTTAGATTCACACTAATAAAAACGGGACAAGAGTATATTCTTCAACAAGAGTCTTTCACTTGAGGTCGATTTCAAAGTTTACAATATGAGAAATTGATAATTATAATTTTTTAAATTGTAAACAATTTATAAATTTAGCAAAGAATGATCAACAAATTTAAATACCCAAATATTTTTAATATGTATTTTACTACAAAAAAGTGTTTGATTTTTATGATAAAATTTTTTTGAAATAAAACAACTAATATAAATATTTCGTACAATATTTGTTCTATGCTTATACAGGAAAACTAAATACTAAATG
>WYDF02114109.1:0-10310 GCA_009867245.2 Adranes taylori
CCTATCAGTGACAGATTGAAAACACTTCAATCTAAATATCCACTTAGACGCTCACAAGAAAACAACCCAATAGCCTAAAACACTCTGAGGTCAACTTGGAAAGTCCAAAAGTGGAGCCGTAAACCGCCAAGAAGACCTTTCTCCCACCCACCTGCCAGAATCATTCAATCTATGCCAGATTCTTCCGAAGACCCCAGGAAATCCTCGAGGCCATACCATTGTCCTTTCGTTAAGGGGCACAACTTGGGAAAAATATAAAAAGAAAAAAAAACAGAAAAACATAAAAACCTTGAAAAAGGAAAAAAAAACAATACATAAAAGCAAAAACAAACCAAGATCACTAATATCTCCTACTGCACAAAAGGACCCTAAGGCAACAGAATGCCGCTTGCACTTGGGTGCAAGCTTTATAACATCAAGGTCAACAGGCAATTACTTGCACTACCAAGTATTACTAGAAGATACACAAGATCAATCTAGGAAGTTAGGTAACCTCATGTAACCAAATTTCCTAATCTGTTGACCACGCTATCGCCAAGGTTTTTTGCAGGTTTCCCTTGGCTGTAAAGCAAACGCTATAGCGTAATCTTCCTGCAAGCTATCAGCTTACCAACAGTCTATAATTCACCATCTCAACACCAGTTCCAGGCTGAAGAGGATGACAAATCCTAACGCCTCATACAATAAATTCACCAACCTCCTAATGTATAAAATCCCAACAGGGAGTGGAGTTTAGTGGGAAAAAAATCCCACACTTGTTGGATGCACCGGGCATCCTTCGTCTTTTGAAGAGTCTCCACTTCCTACGTAAAACAGAAAAAAAAACGTGGATGTTCGCAAGAAGAAACAATATACAATTCGACTTATAATATCAAGATCTAGATTATTATGGAGAATATATTATCATTACATATCATATTAATTTCGATTATTATTAATCGCTATTGAATTAATATAATGTAGTCGACAAGTTTATATTCATGATTTTAATAATGTATATTTTTGTAAATAAATCATTTTAGTTTTTCTTCTTTTACCCAATTCGAACTCTATCACATATCACCAAGTCAAACTTTATCACATGGAGATCCTGCCGAAGCTTTTAAGTAGTGCGGTTTATTAAATTAAAGTCAACAGTCAGAATTAAAGTTAGTTTTGAAAGAAAAATTGTTTTGCCAATGGGTGCTAACGCAAGTAAAGAAAAATAGTAATAACAGAAGCAGATCTCAGCGGTGGTACGACTACGAGTACGTCGGGAAACCAGTTAAAAATTAGAGAAATTTTGGGCATCGTAGCATTTATTGCCACTTCGTCTATTATTGCGGGAGTCATGTTACATCGATGTCGGAAGCAGTCAAAGAAGATAGTAAGGGAGGAAATTGCACGATCCAGAGAGAGGGTTTGAGGAATCCTGTCCGCCAGTCGTATAGCAATTTAAGCTCCGATGGTGAGATAATTTTTTTTAAATATTGACAAATAATATGATCGGGTACGATTTTAATATTGGTTTTAATACTAATTTTAATAAATATAAAGATTTACAAGTTCATTTTAAGTCACTCTATTATTATTATGTTAAATATTCAGAAAAATATTTTAAGATTTTATTTAATGTTATGAATTGGGTAGATGATTTATAGAGATATTTGATGAAATAAAAGTATTTTATAGAAATTTAACTACAGACGGGTATGATAGAAGAGCAGATGAGAAATTACTTGGGAGAAAATTAAATAAATTAGATTGTATAGAGAAAGATTTTTTTGATATTAGGGATAGTTTTAATGCAAGATTAATAAGTTCAATAGATTCTATAATTCTTAAAAAAGGTGAAGTTTTATGTTAGTGAAATTTAACATAAATGTAGAGACACTCGTAAATTATTGTTAGATAGGATAAAATTATCAGAAAACTTAGATATCACTTTGACAGAAAAAAATAGACAAAATGGGTGAAAATTTTAATCTTAACAGCTTAAAGTCTAATACCTATGATGGGGAATAGCGAAACTTCTATTAAACAATTATTAGAATTGTATGATTCCATGTTAGATTCAGAAGGTAAACAATTATTGACAAATTAGCTAAATTGACAAATTGCTAAATTAGCTTTAAACCAAGAATTTATTTCCAATGTTGAATTAATTACTGATATTCGCAAATTCTTCTTAACTCAATAAAGTGCGGCTTCACTAGCGGTTAAACTCCACAAGGCTAGTCAGGGGCATACAACAATTGAAGATTTTGGAGCACATATTGAGTCACTTATAGTTAGATTACCACTAGCACACGCAAATGGTGGCAGTAATGCACAGAAAATTTTAGCAATGACTAATGAGAAACTCGCAATACATATTTTTACGCCAGGGTTAGTAAATAGGAATATTAGTACGATAATTAGACCTCGGAACTTTGACACATTAAGAGACGCGAATCAATGTGCACTTGATGAATACAATATCCAGACGCACGTACAAAACACGCAGAATGCACAGGCATTGTATACGCATAGAAAAAAAAATCTTAAAAATAACAGTATCAGAATCATTCAACTAATAATACTGAAAGACAAAACAATGCTAGCAAGAAGAAAGAGAATAATAATAAGCCGTTTCAGCATAAAGATAATGTAAACAAAAACCAAGCGGATAGAAATTTTTTTCGTCGCTAAAGATAAATTATCAAATTTCATACAGACACGTGGTCAGTGTATGTCAGTGGTCATCGACACTGGAAGCACAGTTAGACTGATAGCAAATAATCTAGTACAAAAAAATAAGTTAGAAGATGTGGATAGTGCAGTAAAATGCAAAATTCAAGGTCTTAGCGATAAGAAACTATATTCATTAGGCGAAGTAAGTTTAGCATTATTAATAACGGGAGTAGAAATATTTCATACATACAGAATTGTGAACAAAATAAGTCACAATGTAGATATATTGTTAGGATTAATTTTCTTAGTAAATATAATGCAATTATTGATTATAAGAATTTTACGTTAACATGTAGTTACAAAGGAGAAAATAGTGTAGTTCCATTAGTATCACAAGAAGAGGAGTATGTAATTATTCTGGCTAGATGTGAGAAAGAATGCAGATTTAATGTATGTATACATTAAATCTGCATTCTGTCATACGAAAGAATGTGTAATATTATCAGAACAGTTAGGAAAATGTGTTTTATTGCAGGAGCGTTGGTGTGTCCGAAAGACAACCAACTGCCAGCAAAAATACTTAATGTGAATGATCATGAAGTTAGGTTACGAAATTTTAAACCAAGAATTGAGGATGTACGAAATTATGAAACTAAAAGATTTGAAGATGTGGATATATCCATAGATCGAGTGGATGAGGTGTTAGGTAGTATAGATGAGCAAGGTATTAATGAAGAAGAAATAGGTTCAGTACAGAAGATTTGTGCGAAATTTGCAGATGTTTTCTTTTTACCAGGGGATAAATTGACTATTACTAACATTTTAACTCAGGAGTTAAAAGTAAAAGAAAATGCACGTCCATTGTATGTTAAGCCGTATCGAACACCACATGCTCAAAAGGCTGCGATGCATTAGTCCCTAAAAAAACCGGATTTGCAAGGGAAGAAGGCCTTTTGGACAGTAATAGATTTTAGACTCTGGAACCGTTCTTTGGAGGACGATAAGTTCCCGCTTTAGGATATCCAGACGATCATTGATTCCTTGTCAGCAGCTATATATTTTTTACATTTAGATCTTGCACAAGGGTATTAACAGATAGAGTTAGAGGAAAAATCGGGGAAATTCGCAGCTTTTACTACAGATCGGGGACAGTTTCATGTGACTAGGTTGCCTATGGGGTTGAAAATTAGTCCAAATTGGTTTTCTAGGGCTATGACAATTGCCATGTCAGGGTTGAATAATGAGAGTTGCTTCGTGTACTTATTTGTTTTGGTAACAGTTTGAGTAATCATAATCAGAATTTAGTAAAAGTTATTGCTAGATTAAGGAAGGTAAATAAAAAGCTCAATCCGTCAAAATCTGAATTTTTGAAGAAAGAGTTGTGATAGTTACGACATGTGATCTCGCAAGGTGGAGTGAAAGTCGATCCAGAAAAGGTGTTTTAAAAAATTATCCAGTTCCACTCATCCGATGATACTAGGAGATATGTAGCATTTGCTAACTAGTATCGAAAAATTGTAAAGAACTTTGAAGAGATAATTGTTCCGTTGAATAATTTATAGGGGAAAGGTGTTCCATTTCAGTGGACACAGGAATGTGAAAAAGCATTCGGATTTCTTAAAAATGCGTTAAGGATGCACCGATCCTTCAATATCCTAATTTTGAGGGGGGGGGCAAGAATTTATCCTTAAAACTGATGCATCCAAGCATTCTTTAGGAGCATTTCTTTGTAATTTTGATGATCGACCAGTAGCTTATGCCAGTAGGAGGTTGAATAGAGCATAGATGAAAAAATTCGCGATGAAACAATTTCGGCCTTATCTCTTCGGGTGGAGATTTCACAAACCATTAATACATCTTTATGGTATAGTTAATCTTTGGAGGAATATGATTTCACTGTTAGTAATGTTCGTGGAAAAGATAATGTCGTTGCGGACGCTTAACACGAATTCAGTTCACGTATTTTAGGTACATGTTACAAAAGCAGGTGAAAACGTTTATGTAGTGACTCGGGGGCAAGCAAAAAAGCAGCTGCATGATAACTTATTATCGCAAAATCAAATAGAAAGTAAGGACTTTGCTGAGACGGGCGATGCGAGGAAAAGCCAACCTCCAGTCGTTGAAGTGTTGAAAAGACCTACACGTTGCTCACGTTGAATTACGCGTTGCTCACGTAGATAAATTTATAAGGTTAACCAAAAAGAAAAGAAACTTTTGTCTAGATGTTGAAGGTTTAAGCCCATCAGACTGCGTAATGTATATATGTAATATTGTGCCGTAGGTAAATGATAGTTCGGTGCCACTCTCAAATAAGTAAAATTTGTACACAGACAGGAATTTCTGATTTAATAACATTTAAAGAGAATTTGAAAAATAGGGTGCTCAAACAATTAATAAGTTTTCCGAATAAATTGCAAGAGGCAAATTTAAAAGTAACTATTGTATCAAATCGTATAAGTGTTGTACCAAAAGAGAATAAACAATTGCTTATAAATGATTTCCATGTACTTAATACAGAGGGCCATGCAGGTGTAAGTCGTACTGTAAATACGCTTAAAAACGGTATTGCTGGAATAATTTAGAAGAAGACGTTAGGAATTTTATTGAGAAATGTGATGCATGTCAAAGACATAAATATAGACAGACATACAGAAAACCATTTTATGTAACCACAACAGCTAGTACAGCTTTAGACAAAAAAAATTTGGATTTAGTAATTCCGCTACGAACAAACGAAAACAATAAGTATATTCTTTCATTACAATGTGAGTTGTCAAAATTTGTAGATTATTATTCCATTCCAGACAAAGACGCTTACATTGTACCTAAGGTTTTTTGTTGATAATTTTATTGTGCGATATGGATTTCCATCCAAAATGGCCGGGGTACCCGGCCAATTTATAAATAGGGATTTTGAGGAAGTGTGTACCATGTTACAAACGGATAAACTCTCAAGTACATGTTTCCATCATGAATCTATTTGAAGTGCTGAAAAGTCACACCAAAATTTGGGAGCTTATTTGCAGCCAATACGACTGAAAGTTGGTTATCATGGTTACCATTTTGGTGTTTTTCTTACAATAACATAGTTCATACAAGTACTCAATATACACCACATGAACTTCTTTTTGGAAAACAACTAAATTACCAACAACTTTCGATAAGGAGGTAGAACTTCAATATCCTTTGGGAATTATCCTTTAGAATTGAAATTTGGATTACAGACAGCATGGCTTGATGCTCAAGAAAATTTAATTTCTGCGAAAACGAAAAGAAAATTGATGTTAGGTGTTCGCCACAAGCGTTCAAAGTTAACGATTAAGTCTTGATAAAAACGCATAGCACTTATAAATATGATGCTTTGTATAAGAGTCTCTACAGGATCCTACAAGTCAAAGATCCTAATTTGGGGATAGCTATAAGATCCAGAAATATTTATGTTATTTATATTAAATATTACACAATATAACATCCTTCGGAAATATGAATCCTCGGGCGCCATGTTAGTGTAACGTGAGACCGCATGCTGCAAAATGATCTTGTTCCTCCTCTGATCCTCAGTGTCTTACTAAGGACATATGTGGTTTCGTGTCCTGCGAGCAATGCAGTGATTCTCGTTCTTGTGGGCAACTGCTAATTAATAAAACAGCATTTAACAATTTATCAAAATGACATCTGTTGCGCTTCTAGACATTACAAACACAGAAAATATATATATACATAATTAAATGTCAGATATATTTCACTCATTCCTTCCCATTCTACTCCGCAACTCATTCTATTACATCGAATTTTCCATACATTCTATTCACTCTGTGCTACAATTTTATTACTCAACGTCCCAGCATAATACTATGAAAAACAATTTTGTGCCCTTTTTGGCATTAACACTTTTCTCTAGTTATAATAATTTCCTTCCAATCCCCTATTCCATTCTTTATTACAAGTTCCACGTTGTTTCTTCCAAGTTCGTTATACTATCTTTTATATTCAAATTTAGTCTCCTTCACTTCCTTCGATCTGCTTCTCCTGTTTTGAATAAAATTTTCTGTTTTCTGCCTCTATCTCTTCCACCTTCCCCTTTTCTATATCTTACCCTAACAAATCTTATAAAAGAGTATTGAGCAAGGAAAAATTGAAAACACACGAAGAAGTACTTGTAAATAAAATACATCTATCCCACGATAGAACGACGTCATAAGCAGATTAGCAAATTATGAAAGTTCACAAGAATAGGGCGGTCCTATATAAAGAGTAAATTGTTTGTTAATCTTCCTTTAGCATACAAGTTGCAAAAAAAATGTCAGCGGGAGCGTGTGGTAGTATTCGAGGAATAATCGTATATTAAATTATACAGTAGATTATAATATAGTGTTATTAAAAACCACACGCGGTCGTTTAATATAAACAAAACTTTATGAAATAGTAGTAATAAAAATAACATTCATCAAGATGATAAACTAAATTCCAAGTTGTTTAATAAATCGAGACACGGGTTATATACAGTAGAACGGTGTAGGTGTGATACATATTGGAGATGTTTACAACGTGGATGTTCGCAAGAAGAAACAATATACAACTCGAGTATATAATATCAAGGTCCCGATTATTATGGAGAATATATTATCATTACTTATCATATTCATTATTGATCACTATTGAATTCCCGATCACTATTATAATGTAGTTGACAAGTATATATTCACTATGTTAATAATGTATATTTTTGTAAATAAATCATTTTAGGTTTTATTGTTTTTACTCAATTCAATAACCAAGTCGAACTCATTGGTACAAAGTCGAACACATTGGTACAAGAAAAAAGAAAGCGCAATGATAGTTATACAGAGAGATTAATAATAAAACCAGGATTCTGCTTTACAAAAATAATACCAGTAACATAATTTTGGCGCCCAACGTGGGGCCTAGATAAATTCGCAAAAAACCACGATCCAGCTTTTATAAGAATAAAACCCGTAACAACTCTTAAAGGTTTAGAATATTTTAGCTAACCACACTCCGAAAATCAATTCACAATTTGGAAATAGAAGAAAAAATGGCCAAGACTCAAAAAAAGAATCGAAAAGCACAAAACGGAGCAGGACAAACACAGTATCAGGTATGGAGAACCTGATAATGGAAGTAGTGGAAGCGGAGCAAAATCAAAAGGTTAAATTCAAAGAAGGCGCTGGGGCTGATCGGATTTCGAATCGTGCAATAAAGCTACTTCCTTCCAATCTAAGTAGTCAAATATTATCAACAGCATTATGAAATTAGACCACTATACAGAAAGTTGAAAGTTACCCGATAATTACAATTCCTAAGAAAGATAAGGATCCGTCATTTCCACAAAATAAATAGCCACTAAGTCTTTTGAATGAGTTATCTAATATAACAGAGTCTAACAAAAGATGTCATCCAGGAATACGTAGAAGATAATCTCATCTTCTGAGAAAACCAGTTTGGGTAGGAAACAAGCAAGCTTCAATCCAGCAAGCGTCAATTTTGAAGCATTGGTGAACAGAGCAAAAGCCAAAAAAGGACCACTCGTATACAGCATTTCTTGACGTAGAGAAAACATATCAGTGCGGAAATAAGCATTAATTCACCAAATCGGGAAAACAGGTTTAAAGTTGAGGAAGAAAAGCCGTAACAAAAATTGGCTAAAGCAGGTTAACCACAAGGTTCGCTACTCTCCCCAATCCTATATAACATCTACATGTACGACATTCCAAACCTTAACAAAATTAAAAACGTTCAACTTCTGCAATTTGCGGATGACACCTCTATAGTAGTAAATTCAAATCTGGTAAGAAACGCAGAAAAGAAACTGGAACACTGCATGGAAAAAAAATAAAATCATTTTACAAAGGCTGGAATAGTTTTAATGACTAAAACTGAAATAGCAGGGTTCACAAAACGAAAACCGTATCCCAATACAATCCACATTCATAAAAGGTCTTTAAAAAGCAGAAGTTCAGCCACGTATCTTGGAATGATCTTCGATTCAAAGTTGGATTGGAGACTACATACCAAACAAAAAAAAGAAACTTGTCATGAGAGTTAGTAAAAAACTGTATGTGATCCTATGGCACGTTGGCAGAATTTCGGCTAAAAGGTAGACAAAGAACATCCAAGAATATTGTGCTAATATCAATTGAATGTAACGCTAAAATCAATACTATTATATGGAAATGAGATTTGGTGCAGACACTCAGAATGAACAAAGAGAACAAAATTACGATAGGCCAAAATCAATTGCTTCAATAGGTAGTGGACGCTCCCTGACATGTTAGGAATGCTAAACTGAGGCAAGATCTGGAAGTAGATCACTGGGTTGAAGAAATCATAGAAAATATAAGGAAGATGAAAGAAAGTTTAGAAAAACAAGAACACGTTAACATTCGAAAAAAGCAAATCTAATTTTGTGATGAGATTGGAGGTATAGATAGGGTTGAAATGAAGATGAATGACATTGAGATGCAGGAAAGATTGATGAGGTTCAGGAATAGCAGATACAATAAGAGATATGAACACATTATGAACACGGATTCTATGTACATACTTAGATTCCATGTATACTCAGGTACATGGAATCTGATGCAACAATGGAGGAAAAAAGGTATAGTAGTGAGGACAGAGGAAATACATTTTGGATGAAAAGAGAATAATGTGTCAAATATGTGAGGAAAAGTGGGAATACTGGGCAATAAAATATATGGGATTTAAATGGAGTGATATAGACAATAGATTGGCCAAAGATGTAGGCTTTTGTTTAGGAGGAGGTATATAGGGAAACTGCATCTTGGGAACAATAAGTAACGAGAAAAAAAGACAGAATTATGAGGAAGAAGATATCAATGAATAAAAGGAGGATGTGTTACAGTCTTATGAGAAGGTAAAAGGTATATTTTTTGTTTTGTTATCAAAGACAGAGTTTAACTAATGAGAAGGACAATATATGTTGAGATGGCAGTAGTAAGAGATGGCCGATTCTGAGCAACCCTTCCATCCTTCTTGAGATGTTCTTAAGCTCTAAAATGGTACCCGTTTCGCGGAGAGGTATTTTTGCGGTATTTTAGAACAGGTACTGCGTTTGACAGGTGTCATTTGAAAAACCAAGGTGGCGAATGACAGATCATTTCCGGTTGTCACTCTGGGGAAACTCCTAACTTTCAAATCTGTTGGGTGTAATGGTGTTCAACGCCTGTGCACTGGGGACTTGGGATCTACGTAGGAGACTCTGCTCTGCACCGGGACCTGCGGTAACAACCTCTGCTCTGCACCGGGACCTGCAGTAGGGGACTCTGCTCTGCTCCTGGTAGAGGCTGGTGGCCTGGTTCTATGGTGGTGGAGCTCGTCGTTTGAATTTGAGGTATTTTTGTCACTGGTATTTTTACCGCAAGTCGGTGTTAGTTGACCTGAAATAGAAACTAAGGATGTTGTGGAAGAGAGTGATTATTTTTTTCGATTTTCTTTTTTTTAATTTTATTTTTATAATCTTTAAATTTTTTTGTCTTTTTTTTTTTATAATATAGGCGTAGGGATCATCTTAGGGACAGTGGTATTAATTCAAGGATGTCTTGAAGATACTCAGGAGGTTCCTGCATGGTTTGGATAATTCGAGCTGGCGGATGTGGGAAGGGTATGCGAGGCAG
>WYDF02114120.1:0-10309 GCA_009867245.2 Adranes taylori
TGACTGTTGTTATCCACAGTCAGAAAACAACAGTCAGTTCGATTATATATATATATATATATATATATATATATATATTTATATACAAATTCAATAAATGAATATGTTTTAATTATGACTGAAAATGATGTTGTATGGATGGCAATAGTTTATAAACCCTCAAATACTATTTAATTTAAAAATGTCATTCCAATATATTACAAAAATGAAACGAACATTTACACATCGTCTTTCTTTAGATTCAATCTATATTTATTCAAATATTATTTTAAAAATTATTTTTAGTTTGATAAAATTAACATTGCTTAGTGAAACGTCAATAAGTTTCCAATTTAAAATTTCACCAATAAATCTATTTGTCCAAAAACCAATTATTTTTATACATCATATTATAATTTGACCATAACTTACTTCTAAAAGTCAAATAGATTTGTAATTGCGCTTTGTGAAATAATAAAAACTTTAACCGGGAAGTATATTATTAAATGAATAAATTTAGTTATTTATTTGTACGTATTTTATACATAAATATAACTAACTAAATTAATTATTTTTTTAATAATATGCAAAGTTTTTATTATTTTACGAACACAATTAAAAATCTATGTAACTGTTAGCAGTAAAATTAGAAACTATTGAAATGAACGTTAGAATGTATCACTAATCTTTCTAAAATATAGCGCGTAAAGGTCCTGGGTAAGTTTTACTCATTGCAAATGATAGCGCTATACCCGGAAGCAGGCTATAAAGAAGACGGAAATGTGGCGCCAAAGGTCTGTGTAGTAGAAATTAGGTTAGGGTTGAAACTGCTGCACATATTATTGATTTGTTTTCGTTTTTTTTGCTTCTCTACGAGTAGCGGATTAAAACAAATTGTCATGATACGCAATTTGAAGCTATTATGCATATTATACATGAAAACATTTATTTATATGCAATAAAAATAGTTATTTTAATTTCTTCTATTCATTAGTGCATAAACTATATATTCGTACATTACTTTATGTCTTCATTTCTGAAATTTTCTACCAGTGATCTTATCACAAAGCAGGAAAGCCATAGCTTTAACCAATGACAGTTTTATTTTTACGCCACGAAGTTTCCCGTGTAGTAGGTTTCCTCCAAGTTCTTGGCCCACGCATTCTTGTTCAGCGCTAGTCACTTTTAAGTCCGGTGGCCACACTTGCGTTAGACCCAAGAAATTTTAAATATTCCTTGTTTCCTTCTAAAGATTCTTAGGTAGGCATTCGCCTCCTCCTCTGTCCATCATCCTCCGTAAGGACGTGGTGACATCATAAAACATACGCTATGTTTTCAGACCATGCTGTTATGTATTGCGCTTGATGGGTTGCTTCGGTAAATGTGAATCCCGTGGCTGATTTCATCTGATAAATCTATCTCGTAGGAGATCGTCCACTGGATCTTGTGCCCGATACGTTACCCTCTCTAATTAGGGGCTCCATTGTGTTTCTGCCTCTTACCCCATGAACAAATTTAGTAAGTTACGAAGTATGCTTCTGTTTATTGTTGTGGTGAGTCTTGTTGCTACTTTGAGCTTTTCTAGGACCGAGGTATTCATAGTGCGGGCAATGCAAGCTATTTGCAATATCTTTCGGTATACCCACATTTTGGTGCTCATTCTCTACGAATCAGCTTTTTTGACAGTCCAGGTCTCCGACGCATACGTGGCAAATTGGAAAGATGAGTGAAGTAACAAGCCGCAATTTGCGATTCATTGTGATGCTGGTGTCTATCCAGATTTTGGTTAGTTTGACCGTTGTCGTTCTTCCCATCTATATACGTCAACGGATTTCTTTCTCGCATCCCTACTATCAGCTATCACTCAACCCAGGTAATTGAAATGGTTGATTGTTTTGTATCTTCCAACATTTTTAAGTTCAGATCGGTTGTTTTTGGGTCTATCTATTATCATTATTTTTGTTTTGTTCTGATTCAGCTTAAGGGCTTGCCTCTCATACGTATCTTTGAGCTTGGTCATTATACCTTGTAGGTCTTCCTTTGAGACCTCCATCTCTGCTGAGTCGTCTACAAACCGCATATTATTTATTTTTAAGTGTCCTATCGTTACGCTTCCTTGCCTGCTGCGTAACCGCCATTTTCAATTGAATGTCTCTCAAGGCACTCCATTGTACAGTGTCAAATACCATGGAATAATCCACGAATTATATCTATGTTTCTATGTTAAATTCACGTGTTTGGATACCTGTGGCAGGAGAAAGAATTTCAGTCGTTCATTAGTGACTGTATGCATGACCCTACTATCATGGGGTATCAATGCTACTGTACGGTATTTCTTACATTCTGATGGTGAGCCTTATTTAAAAATCAGTATGAATATAGATTTGCACCAGGCTGTTAGCTACTTTCCAGAATCCAATATTTCTCAGCATGGATTATTTCTATCCAGTGTTGTCTCCTTATGTGCTTATGCTGTTAACTTATTTACTCTAGTTGCTTTTCCGGTTTTTAATTTTTTCAGGGCCACAGTAACTTCTGCTGTTAGAACATCTGGTACCTTTTCTGAAATTGAGTCGGGTATAATTAGTTCCCCATCTGTGTTGGCATACAGGTCTTCGTAGTAGCCTGTATACTTCCGCTACTACCAAGACCATACTTTCGTTACTTTCTTGGCTGCCTTTGCATTCCAAGGTATGAATGGTGTTAGAATGGTGTACTAGTTTTGTTTTCTCCACCTATGAAGATAATAAATATCTTTAACCCGGCATTAGACAACAGGGTTGTGACAACCCCCAATGTTTTATAATTGATTTGAAAACATATGAAATTGACGCCAATTGACTCAAGCGCCACAGTAGCTTCCTAAAACACTTCAATCTGCAATCTACTTGGCACGCAGCAGTTAGCAAGAGTATTGTTTGCGAGAAGCGTCAAGTAGCAAAGCACGTACTTTGCCAGAAGCAAAGTACGTTGTGGTTCGTCACACCCATGCAGTCTAGTTACTAGACTGTTTTTGACCAAAATTAATTTCATATAGTACAAATTATAATAAGGTTAGTTCATTATTTTTTATTAATTAGCACGGTAATTAGTATTTTCTTTTTGTATTCCTAGTTTTAAAAATAACGTGCGAATTTGAAAAACATCAACGACGTCTCAGAGGTCTTTGGAATGAGTTGATATAGAACAGAGCTGATATAGAAGCTCCGAAGAAAAACATAATTTAATTGAGCATATACGGTGACTATCCTGACTTTGAACAAGAGGCAAGTGATTTGGACAGCGAAGAAGAAAATGTAGAGGAAGACGTATGCGAAAAAAACTTTTTTTAGGCAAAAACAAAAGTAAATGATACAAGCAACCGCCGAATAAAAATGTGACGCTTTTTTATTGTTTATAGATGACACAATGATTTCTGATATTGTAGAACGCAAACATTACTAAAAAATCTGAAATATGGAAAATTTTCTTCACTGCGAGAAAACATCCATTTCACAAATCAAAGATGTTTTTGGTCACGTGTTTTTAAAAACAATCATCGTAATATATCTGAGCTCTGAAGTGATGACGACATTGGAATGGAAGTTTTTCATTATACCATGGCCGATATCAGGATTTCAATGTTTGCTACAATGTTTACGATTTGACAATAAAAATTATCTCACAAAAGAGTAAAAATTGATAAACTTGTACATATTAGAACTATTTTATACAAATTTGTTCAAAACTGTAAAGCCGCTTATTTGCCATCTGACTGTTGAGGAAAAATTGGAATCATTCCGGGGCATATGTTCATTTTGGCAATACATACGCCTGCTAAGTACGGCATAAAGGTTCAGCCTGTCGTATATGCTCGTATATAGCCTCTCGTAGATGGGGGTCCAATCTAGCGCTTTCTTCTCGATGGCTCAATCCTACTTCCTCAATGTATGGCCTATTCATCTCCACTTTCGCATTTTAATCTGGTTGACAAGAAGTGTTTCCCCAGTCCATTCCAATAGATCTTCATTTCTTACCATATCTGGCCAGTAAATACTCGTATCCTGCGACATCTATTTACAAACGTTTATAACATGTTTGTAGTTTTTGCAGGAACTTTCCAGGTTCCAAATGCCTAGAGAAAAACAGATTTAACATTACTGTTAAAGATTCTCAACTTTGTTCGTACAGATATTATATGACTTTTCCACATGGGTAGAGCTGCACAAAGGATCCATTTGCCTTCTTTATACGTGCTTTAATGTCATATAATGCTCCAGCTAGTTTATCTACCATACTTCCTAGATAACAAAACAGGTCTGCCTCCTCGTTTCTTGTCCGTCCAACTTGAAACTCTCTCGACTTATTGAAAACAATCTCATCTCCTTTGTCTTATTAGAGTTAATCTTGAGCCCTGCTTTCCGTGCTTCACTTTCCAGTTCTCTAAAGTTCTCATTCTTTTCTGAAATGTGTGTTCCAGCAAGCAGATATAGTCCGCATGATCTAAGTCTTCCAGTCCGTCCGTTGACGCCGATTGTAGACCTCTTCGTTTTTGACTACATTTCCTTATGATATCATCTATTACAATCAGGAAGATAATAGGTGAGAGTCTACATCCTTGCCTAACTCCAAGGGTCACTTCAAAGGCCTCTGTTAACTGTCCTTCATGCACCACTTGGCACTCATAGCCATTGTTTTTTGTATTAGATTAAAAATCTTCGGTGGGATGCTATACTTTATTAAGAGTTGTGACATGACTTGCCTATCCACTGAGTCAAAGGCTTTCTCAAATCTATAGATAGCATATATGTGCCAGAATTCAAGTCACTGCTCTATTCAGGAATAATTTGAAGAGTATTGATCATGTCTACATAGCTACGATATTCCCGAAAACCAGCCTGGTCTTTAGGTAATTTCTGTTCCATTGCTGTCTTAACACGCTTTAAGATTATGCTCTATCCAGTTGTTAGACTTGCTTAGGTCACCCTTCTTAGGCAACTTCGCTATGAGACCTTTTTTCATTCAACAGGTACCTTTTCCTCTTGCCACACTTTTTGGAAAAGGGGGTACAAAGCGCCGTGTAACGCCAGTTTCTGCTTTTTGTGCATCTGGTGGTATGTTATCCAACCCAGGTGACTTCCCGTTTTTGATTTGTTTCAACGATGTCTTGATTTCACTCATAAATGGATGTTCAACATTTATACGAGAATCGTTATTCCATTCCACCTCCATCTCTTCTCAATTCTCGTTCACATGGACAGTTATTTGGTTGAATACTTCTGCAAAATGTTCTTTCCATCTAGCTAATGGTTCCTGTTCTTCAGACAACGTGGCTCTTTTTTCACTGCGCATAGGATGCATCTGAAAGTAATTCCTCTTTACTCGGGTAATCTGGTACAGTTCCTTCATGTCACCTCTACGTACGGCTGCCTCAGCTATGCTTGCCTGTACTTGTGTCCGTCGGTCAATACAAGCACTTTTCGTTACCTGCCGATTTAATTCGGCAGGTGGCGTAAATAATATGCTTCATCTTTTTTCGCTGATCGATCATTTCCTACGTTTCATCCAAGATCCATTAATTTTTAAACAGTTCTCTGTGACCTAAGGTCTCCTCGAATGTCTCTACAAAGGTCTTTTTAACTATTTCCCATGTGTCTTCGACTCCTTCAGTAGCTTCCAGATCCAAAACCTCAAATTGCTTTCTCAGTTTCAATTTAAAAGCTTCTGCAGATTGCTCTTTCATCAATTTTGTATCACAGAGTCTACTTCGCCTCTAAAATTTTCTCGAATTTATAGTAACATTATATATGCTGAAAACTGTAGTGATTCAAAAAAGCGAAGAATTTTTTGAACAGTTGGCCTTGAATTAATGAAAGAACATGTGAAATGTTAAGCAAAGAATGTTAAATCCTAAACTTAGACGCGAGATGATAAGAGTCAACCCCCAAAATGTTGGGTGAAACAATTGAACCACTCCTACAAATGAAAATCCAACCAACAAAAAAAATGTTCTGAATTCCTCGAACTAAAAACTAAATATGTTTGTAAAGCCTGCGAAACGTTTCTTTGTCTTGAGCATGCTATACAATCTCTCTCTATATATATATATATATATATATAAAATGAAGCCGCTATCCGCGTCCGTCTGTTTGAACGCATTGTTCTTCTAACTACGCAACTTATGTTGATATGGTTATAACTATCATTTAGAGAGTGCCACCTGGAAGATTTATATGTATAATACATGCCTATTTTATTTATAGAAAGCAGAGAAAAGTCGACAAAGATATCGAGTCTACATATTACATTGTTAACGCTAGCTAAACCTTTACTAGCAAGACAACGCTCGCCTGCACTCACAAATAGTTGCTTCTCTATGTGGTCTATAGTAACAATGAACGATTTGTCGCGATGACACGTATGTTCGCAGCTCTCCAGTAAAGAAATTACTTACTTGCTTCTTAGCGCGATATTATGCGACAACGCGCCGTATGCATCCCCTGGCCGCGCAGGAGATGCGGACAACGCCGTATAAAAACATGGGTACTATGAACTGTCAATATCAAAGCGTCAAAAATGGATCGTATGGTATATGTGTAAAAATCGCTCTAACACTTATGACGCCTTATTACCAGTACCCGTGCGAAGCCTGGGCGGGGCTAGTATTCTATTTTAATGATTACTGAAACAAAATACTAAATCCAACATCGTGTAACTTTGTTTTAAGAAATTTGCGGTTTTTAGCTAAATGTATGTGCCTTAGACTTTTTGTTAATTGTTCTTAATTTGTTAACTTTCTTTGAAAGTATTTATTTATTTTATTATCTAAGACAAACCTGATATTGTGTTATTAGATTACACTAAGCGGGAGATGTTCCATATAGAATTTTCTAGCCCCCTGATAAAAATATTGAAATTAAGGAACGAGAAAAAGTGGCTAAATATCAGGATTTGTTATGCGATCTAAGGATCCAATATCCACGCCATTCCATCAAATTGGTAGTCCTCATTTTGGAGTCATGGAAGCCGCGAGGTCCTCCCTAATAAACTATATTAAGATCATACCGACTTGCGAGACCAAAACTGAAGAATTAGCAAGTCAGATGCAAAAGTCACACGACCCGACTATGACGTAAGGACTTACTCTATTGTTTAGAGAGTCGTTACGTGACATCTGCCACAAAGAAGAATATCGTATATGATGTCATCTTTTTAAAGGTGAAGCTGAAATTCTTTGGATGTGCACACTTCAAAGCAAAAAAAAGTAATATGGAAAAAGTTAATAAATACGGTTCATCAATATTCTGTGGAAATAGGTATGGAATTTAGCCTCGAAAAAATGGTCCATTCCTCACGTATATCGCGGTAAAATAAGAGATAAAAATGCATATATGGAATTAGTGGACGGTAGCGTAATAAAACATATTGCATAGGGACACATATATACATTGTTGGGCATAGCACAAAGCAAGGCACATGACACCAAAAGTGTAAAGACCAAGTTACGTAAAATATACAAAGACTTGTTAGAGAATATATGGAACTCAGAACTTTCTACGAAAAACAAAATAACAGCTACTAACATATTAGCCACTCCGCTAATCACTTATACGTTGGGTGTATAAAATGGCTTATGGGGGAAATTCAAGAGAGTGATCCCATGAAAAAAAAACGTTTGATCAAAAATCATGCTTTACGTCCTAATGCACGTCCTAGTGCCGCATCTATATATGAGCAGAAATAAAGGAGGTAGAGGACTTATTAGTTTCCAAAACATACATCGCTGGTCACTAATCATGATGACACACAAAATTCTTACAAGCACAAGCACTGATCCACTCAGTTGTTAGGATACACGAGGACAGCGTCAACTCACCATTTTTGCCAAAAACCGCCCAGAAGACCGTGGCTCCATTGATTTCAGAGCTTAGTGGTTTTAAAAATATCTTTACCACACAGCCCTTGAGGGAGATAATTTGCAAAGTAAAGGCAAAGGAAAAAGAACACCTCGAATAGGAACACAAACCAAAAGTTTACATGGCCAGTATTCATAATATAGAGCAGCAGGAACTTTCGATACAAATTCCATTTAAGTTTATAAAATCTGGACAACTGAAGGCCGAAACTGAAGGGTTTGTGACTGCCTGCCAAGATAGAGTGTTCAACTTAATGTGGTACCTAAAGGCTATAATGAAACAAAAAATACAAAGTGACCTACGTAGAGCGTGAAATTACATGACAAACTGTGATGCACATATTAGCAGCGTGCCCAAAATATGCGAAAACAAGATACATTAAGAGGCACGACGATGCACTAAAAGTCTTGTATTATTACCTCATGAAACATTACGGTATCGATGATAAGAAACTACCATATTACATATCTGATTACTTTATGTACACTAAGTCTCGCCAATATCCGAATTTCAAGATAAAGTTGAAAGTAGTAGTAATAGGTGTGCTAGGAGGAATTCGTAGTAATAAAGAAAAGAACTTGAATGACATAGCGCCTGTCAATCAAACAGCGAACATTTATTGACTCAAATCCAGAAAGGAGTTCTACTAGGTTCCATGAACATTTTACGGTCGCATGTACTGGCTCAGTAACCCATAATAGCGTGATTGCAAACAATAATACTAAACCGCAAGCCGTACTTCAAAAATAGCAGGAAAAAATTATAATAATATACCCACACTGTCCGTTTTAAGATGGGGTTTATTACATCCCTCTTGCCTAATCTCGTAATAAAAAATTCCTGTTTAATTGTAGGTTGATTTATCAATATATGTAAGTAATTTAGTCTGAAGATAATAAGAATTCCTATGCTGGCATGTGAAACTTAAGTGACATTAAAAATATGAAAATTGTCTGACATGAAACACGAATATTGTAGCGGGAAAAAAGTTTAATATCAATGTTATACATTTGAAAGAAGTATTAATTAAATTATACAGCTTTTGAAGGCAAATTGCTATTACTCACTGTTTTTATGCATCAGTAAGTTAAACTAGTGATAGAGCATAGTGCTACATATTATTGTAAGTCAATATTACAGACTGCAACATTACTTTGAACGCTCCGCATATATAAGTTGAATGTATTAGGTGCTTGCATTAATATATGTATAAAGAATTGGAGAGACTTCGATATAGAAAATTGCAGTTTCAACTATTTACACGTTTGAGATTTCGCATCTTACTTTAGTGTTTAGCTTTTGTGCTACTAATTAGATCCTACCTTCGAAGTATTTAAACGTTAGTAAAAACTCAAAGTGACGTTGTCCTTCGCTCGTTAAATTTAGTATACAGATGTAAAATAATAAAAAATCCAAAATAATCTCCCCTTTCCCCCTTTCGTCAAGTTTTGTTTGTTTTCATTAAATAGCAGGAGCACACATATTCTTGCTAGAGAGGAACACATGAGTGGGTCAAATATACGATGGACAACGTTGACCAAAGACCCTCATTCCTCCTTGGCTTTCCGACATGTCACTAGACAGTTATATAGATTGAGTTGTTGGGACCTGTGATGGACCTGATGGAAAAATGATTCTAAACTTTTTCATGCAACATGAATCTCAATTACAGTTAATCTGTTCACATTTCTATGAATTTTCTGATAAACTACATTAAGGGACTGCGAGACAATGTTACATATTAACTAATATAATCATGCCATTCTATTAAAAGGAAATCTAAAATTTGCGCCATATGAATTAGTAGAAACATTTAATAAGAGAGGGCACAATTTACTACGTTCACTTTGACTATGAGTAATCATTGATACGAAACTGCAAAAAACTATTGTCATATTTGTAAAATTTATTGGTGTTTCAATGAAGTGTCTCTAATGAGCACTGGTGATGGTTAATTGCAAGTAAGATATTTTATTAATATTGAAAAAAACTAAAATAAAAATGAATGAATAAAGTAAATGAGTACAACTTAGAACATATATAATTTAATATAATGGATTCAAAATTAATATACAATTATTATTTATATCTTTGAACAAAACACAAATAATATTTTCTTGATAAAATAGAAACATAGATAAAATTGAGTGTTTTTGTTAAAATAAAAATTCGTGAACGTTATCGTCACCCTACGTCCTACGAAGTCCTACGTTATGTTTTATCTTGCATAATACAAGATCTTGATCGTTCAATATTTCAATTTTGGTATATTAAATTTAATTAGCAATAAATTCTTATAGTTATTTAGGGTAAATTAATCAAATTTAGTCTAACCTATAAACCTCCTACCCTATAAATCAATGTAAACAATGTAAACAATGTAAACAATGTAAACAATGTAAACAATGTAAACAATGTAAACAATGTAAACAATG
>WYDF02114131.1:0-10309 GCA_009867245.2 Adranes taylori
GAACAATGGAAATAGAGAAACAAGAATGACACGTGGTGGGTATCAGGTAAGAGCTTAAGAAACCTCAAGTGATATTGAACAAATGTCGGAAGCCTAATTGATTTTATTGAGTAGTTCTATGACTTTAAAATCTGTATCCGATTGTACATAATGATAATTAAAGAAAAAGATTAAAGAAAAAGACTTTTCAAAAAAATAAAGAAAAGAGATTTCGTTTTTACAAGTTTATCACTCTCTTGGAGAAAGATAGCTGTCATTATGTGATACAAAACGACGTTTACTGTACAAATTCAACATAGCAAAATTTGTTTTAAGTTTAGAAGAAAAATCCTAAACAAGTTGGTCATGATAATTTGGTATTTGTAAATAGTTCATGTAAGACACGTGAACTAATAATTTGCATATAGTAAATTTAAAAATATAGTCTTTCGTTGTACATTTCTTGTTGAAATCTAATAATATGTCACATTTATAATATATACAAATGCTATTGACCTAGAGTGACTTATACGATTTAATTCTATAAGCATTGTTTTGATTATAATTGACGAAATATCTTTATGATAGTTAAATAGCTGGGTTTGGTATTGGACTATAGAATACAATTAATCCGCCACAGGGGTCACTAGAATCACCATCTTTGAGTCCACCTGCTCAACCTCAACTGGCGCCTCCTCGTTGCAGACCTGGACAACGGTACTTTGGTAACGGCTAAGTTCAGTTCGGAACCCAGTCGCTTGGGATACGTTCCAAGTACTACAACATGAATTGTTCAAATACAAATAGCTGTAACAGCTATACAGTAAATTAGATTGAAAGATACAGTGACGATTGATGGAAGCCTATACTCAATGTTTTGCAGCGACAGCGGAACAAACACTTTTGGTACCGGATTTATGGTCCTGAAAAAATACAAGGCACACGTAATAGATTTTAAGCCAGTGAATGGACGACTATGTTTACTGCACCTCAGAATGAGGTTTTTCAACGCGACCCTTATATGCGCACACGCACGAACGGAAGGGGCGAATGAAGAAGACAAGGACACATTTTACGACCAACTAGAAAAAGTTTATGATTCACCGCCGAAACACGACATCAAAATTCTGTTAAGGTGATATGAATGCCAAAGTAGGTAAAGAACGAGTATTTAGACCGACAATAGATGGTCAGAGTGCGTATGAAATCTCCAATAACAATGACGTACGGTTGGTTGACTTCGCCACGTCCAAAAACATGACTATATTGAGTACATAGTTCCAACACAAGCGGATACACTGACAAAACCACGTGGAATACACTAGATGGCGTAACTAAGAACCAAATCGACCATGTGTTGATAAACGGAAGGCACGGGAGTGATATGTTAGATGTGAAGTCATGTAGAGGTGCGGATGTGGACTCTAACTACGTGATGATTAGCGTGAAGTATGTTCAGAGGATTTCTACACAAACATCAAGAAGGTCAACGGGGGTTAGAAGGAGACTAATGGTGCCTAATCTGATTACAAATGAAGACAGCAGAAACCAAGCCCAACAGCAACTGAACAGTGCGATCGGAGGGAACGAAGATGGACTCAACGTTGAAGGGAAATAGAGAAACATAAAAAGCGTGCTGGAAGATATAGCTATAAGAACGCTTGGATACAGTCAAACGGCGTGATGGCAGCTCTGGTTTCACCAAATGTTTGTAGATGCACTAGAGAAAAGGAGAAAGACGTTGTATTGTTCTCCATTTTGCCCTTCATTTAATGACTCCGAGAAATATTCCGCCCATCTTCGCAACACTTGTTCTAGTTCCTCGAGAAGAGAATTATTTTTTGCTCTACAAAAGGACGTGTTCGGCTCAAACCTCTGTTTTATTCCTTTCAAGTTCTGGTATATTTTTCGCACCTCCTGTTGATTATGGCAATTTTCAATTTCCTCGAACTTAGCCTTTTCAACTTCCCTTTTCTTCTGTTTGCATATCTTCTTGGCGTTTCTTCTTTCGAAAAAATATCTAGGGAGGTATTCTGAGAGCTTACTAGAATTAGAGAAAGTTAAATTACTCAAAATCCTCAGAGGGAGGAGGGGAGCATAATTGTTGTAGACATGATAAGCTGCAGATAAGATTGAGAAAAAAAGCATACAAAATAATGTTCTGAAGAGACATTATCCCTCTTTTAGGTACGCACCAATGTCCATACCTTCAAGTACGGGCCTGGTCATGAGTAGAAAATTAGGAGCAAACCTAATATTTAATTTTTAAAGCCTTTACGTCTGAAGTGAAATAAATCTCAGGTTCTGATGGTACAAAATGTTCATGAAGCGACATCCCTGCGTAACACACCAAAACTGGGCTACGCAATTAATTTTGCCAAGACAACCAAATTAAATCCTAATATTTTTAAATATGATTTTAAAAATAAGATCATATTTTAGAACAATCTAATATTTTAAATACAAGCTGGTTAAAATGCTATTGATGAGAAAAGCTGTTCGTTAACAGTGGTTACTTGTACCATTTATCGTAGTTGGTAATACAGTTTACCAGAAGAAGGAATTTGGACGGTTTAAAAGCTCTAAAACCTCATTGGACGACACTTCTGCTGAAGGTAGGTATAAGATATTTTGGAGTAATAAATCGAATCCGAGCCTTCGGATTACCAGGTGTTCAGAAGTCACCAGTCACGACTAAACTAAGCGTCGTAAGGATTTCAAAGAACAAACAATTTCTATATGTGTTATAGACATATTAATCTACAATATGTAACTTATAAACAATCATTATCGGCTACGAACATTACCGGTAACACATGGTTTTCACGTCATCGGACAGGTGTCACTACTAATATTAATTACTGTTTCAGAACTTAATACAAAATAAATAATAAGTTACATATCATAGATTAATAATACGTGTGCATAACATATAGGTATAGAAATTGTTTGTTCTTTGAAATACTCACACCGTTTAGTTTAATGGTCTGAACACCTGGACGGAAATTGGGAGAGACGAATTCGATTCCCGAGTGGGCTAATGTTTTCAAAGACAAATGATTGTATTAATTTCAATCATTATATTAATTAAATAGCAAGTGACACATACACTCATGAAATGTCGCAATTATCAGTAATTAATGATTAAGTACTTTAATCTGATCCGGTCCTGTTATATGCACCGGTGCCAACGTAACAGGTAGTAAACCATTTTTACAATGAATTATTCAATATTCTTCTTCAAACAATAGTATTGTCTGCGTGAGTATTACGGTCATGAGAATCTACATAAAATGCTTTGTAAATTGTTCAAAAGATGTTCTAATGAACGTAATGACTTCGTGGTTCTGGTTGTTTGAATAAACAACAAATTACTAGCGTATGAAACTTTCAGTAAAGATTATATATCATTAGATGTAATATGTTTTAACAGAAAAATTAGAAAAGGTTATGTATTTTTATTCTCTCTTCAGAATAGTTTTCTTTAATAGTTTCCTACAGAATAGTTTTCAGAATGTGTTATTTATGCTTGATGTTGAGGTTATGGTGAGGTTTTTGCAATTATTTAGAGTTAATAATAAACAAAAGTCTTTACTTTACAAAAAGGATTAGTTGGCAACCGGTTTCAAATACCTTAGTTTTTCAGCATTTATTATTAAAGGTCTAATGATGAATAGCTAAGCTATTTGAAACCGGTTGATCTTTTTACGATCAACTTAAGTCAAATTTTTTCTTTCTTTTCCTTATACCAATTTTGAGGTCTCTTGGCCAATAAATTGAATCTTCTTTCGAAAAATTCGAAAAATTAAAACGACTTTCCGAACGGATGATTGTCTTTCAAGTTCCATATTACGGTTACACACTTAAAATGCTAAAGACTTCAATGTCTAAAGTTCTAATACATTAAATTTTAGACTAAACCTAGGCTTGAATAATTGAACCCATTAAATTAATGAGATGCTCCTGTATAGATTTACAAAAGTTTAACTCCACTTTTATTAGAAAGACAGACATTCCAGTTAGTCACCCACGAGCATCTTAGGGGTTATTCGTTCGATTCTACAAAACGTACTTCATGAGTTTACTTTACATAAAACTCTCGACTTTAAAGCAAGGAAGAAATAGACAGTTAACCAGTTAGAGAAACAAGTGCTGTTTTCGCAGCTGATAGCTTTTGCCAGCAAGGACAATCCCCTTTTGCGGCAGCAGCAGGCCACTTAGAGTCTTCAAACAGATATATAAGACGAAACCCACTTGAGTTTCGTCTTTCAAGTTTAAATGCTAAATACTTCACGTCACTCAGTTCCGTAAAGTCGCTTAGTAATCGCTTTTACTCTTCTCTCCAATACTTGTGTAAACTTCAAGAAAAAAAGTAGTTACGTTCGCGTTTTTAAATCGCTATACTACTATTACAACTGTCCGTCATAAATAACGAATTAATGTAAGCAATAAATATTTAATTATTATAGTTTGTTTTGACTATTGAAACTGAATAAATTCAGTACATTATTTCGAGCAAATAGTTAGTTAACAAATATTCATGTAAATAACTTTCATTTTTGTATAACCTACTATACGTATACGTGTTTAATCGAATTTAAATTGAAAATCAATCTATACTCATGTACAATAAATAATTATCCTACAATTTATTGTTATCTATGCAGTAAGCCTACTCTAATTTAACCATACTCATTCAAGGAATAAATTCTTTTATGTTACTAGGGAAATTGTATTTTAATTTTCTTGTCAGTGACAATTAAGTTTTGATTGTATTCGTGTAAATGTTTATTTCAATAGAATGAATTCGGGCCAATATTTCTTTTATTCAGCTTGTATCACCTCTAAATCATTATTGTCAGAATAATAACTAATTAATTTGTGAAATAGATTATTAGAACAATCAAGTGGTTTTATTTTAATTGTGTGTGCTTTATTTGTGTATGGACCAGACTTGCTTGTCTAAAGCTGCTTCACAGGTTTAAATAGGCAAGAGTCTTATACTTAACAAAACGAAATGTAGTGTTTGATTATTACTACCCCATAAGTAAAACATTAAACTGAGGTTTTATTTCTTTATAGCTTCGCCCCACTTTACCTGAATTAAAACCGTATAAACTAGCTTCACCATCGTTTAAAATAAAGTTATTAAATATTTCGGATTGGCTTGAATGTTGACTGATTTGGTTATGTAATTGCATGCCAATAGCGAAGTTTGCGACGTTGAGGTCAGGATGCTGCGCTAGAGGTCGACTCATATTTTCTCTGCTTTGTCTTAGCTGCTTGGATCAAATCCTTAGCTTTAAGCTCTTCCCTTAATTCTACATTTCGTGTGACCCACGGTGCATCAGACGACTTCCGTAAATTCCTGTTAAGGGTTGTAGTGATAGTCTCTTTGTATTTTCCCGGTTTTTGGCTAGAAATTGTCATCTTGCTTCGCATGAACAGCTTAGAATTTTCCTCTAGTATATAATATAGTTTATGAGCATTTCTGCAGGCTACCTATTTTCTTCTTTTGATGTGTTTCCGGTAGTCTATCTTGTAATAGGATCTTACCGCAGCTCTTCTTTCTTTTTGGAAATAGTATTATTTCTGTTTTTAATTCGTTTATTTTAATCTGCCATTTTCTGAAATAGTTTCCTATGGACTACCAACATTTATTCATGGATTCCCTTGCGACCATGATAGCTAAAGGATGAGTGACAAAAGCGGTGTCGTTAGCCAATTGTAGCAGACTAGCATTGGATTTTGTTTTTCCAGCAAAATCGGAGAACCGTTCTGTATATATTGTACAGATATGGAAAAACCGATTATTATTAAAGCCCTGATGGTGATAGATAGAGTCTAATAGATTCGCCCGTCTTCAATTATCCATTTTTGTTTTAATGACCCCAACCAATCCACAATACAAAACATCATAACTCAACGTAAGAACTGGATTATCAGGCTACGATACCATCTCAGTTAATTTGTACAGATCTGTTTTTGCAACCCCGCCCTGTACCTACAACACTCTATACCGATGCCCATGACTGTTGGTAAACAAACTGTTGCATATCCAGCAGAATTCAATAATCATTCCACAATCCTCTAAAGATATATTTGATTTTGACACAAACATCTGTACCATCTTCTTCTACTACACATCTTCTTCTACTTTTGTTGGATTTCATTATAGATCTCATTTTGAAACACCCAAGCATGTGATTGACATTTAGTTCCAGCTTCATAAATTTTTGAAGAAATTATTAGTTTTGATTTTCCTTCACCAAGATTTTCGTCACATTTTTGACAACTAGTTTGTTATGCAAATGTTTTGGAATCAAGATATTGTTGGAATACCTAAAGATGTTTTAATTTTGCGATACGTCCCATATCTATCTTCTTTGATCACTGGTGCTCATCGTGCGATCACTTGAGTGATGCCTGAGCTCCATTTTCATGAGTCTTTACATTCCCGCTGGTTTTCGTTCATCATTTTTAGGGCTATGAATCAAATCTTTCATAGCCCTTTATAAAAATAACGACATTTCTTTTCTTAAAATTCTGTATGGCGTTTTCTTTTAAAGTGGTCTGGAGATCTGGAGATATCTGTAGAAACATTTTTATCACGGCACTGCTTTAGCCATTGTAAGACTCATTGATCAACGTTCTCAAATTCAGCATTCTTAGACCTCTTGACTGTCTTTGGAAAACTATCCTCATTTTCACCCTTTTCTATTTCACCCCAACTATTGACTACTATTTTTCAGCGAAGTTATGATTACTAACACATTAACACTCCTTCCACATTCCAATAATTTATTAACTTGCTGACTGTTACCAAGAGTTTTGAAATGCGCCGTCTGTTCGTTTCTCGTTATGCCATCAGCTCTTATTCGTGTGCTACTTGGAAGAAACATAGGTGATTCCCCGAGCGTGAGCGACAGAAAATAGTGCGGGGATTTCCATATAAGATGAAGGTGCCTGATTAAACAAGATAAGTAAAACTTAATTTATATTTATAGTGGAGGCCAGTCACAGACTGTTAGGGTGTCGAAGCAGTAGGACAAACAAGGGAAGATTTTTTGGAATTTGTCAATGTCAATGATGTAATGGCTGCAACGTTGGCAGATACAATCATACAACATCTTGGATCATTTGGATTTTTCCTTGATGAGATCATAGTTGGGCTGAATGGGGTTCATTCAAGAGTAGTACCCAAGAGAACGAATTTATTCACTGTGCAGTGCATATTCTGAATTTAGTATTGGTGCATTCGTGTAATATAGCAATGATCCGTGCCGTGAGAAGTATCATTAATTTCTTCCGACAGTCCGGACTTCGTGATGGGTTTTACTACAAAAGTGGCTGATGTGAATGGCATTTGTCATTTAAATATTCTGTCACTGTGTAATACACGATTCATTGAAAAACTTTTAGCGGTGGAACGATTTGTTGAAAGGTATTTTTAAGTATTTGTAGACTTGTTCCTCTGGAAGAAACTGAAAGAGACTTTACAACAAGCGTAACTTATATTAATTACCCTTTCTTTGCTCACGTCATCAGTGAGCTTCAAGTTAGATGTTCGGATCATTTGCCAACAATTGATAGTACCCGTCTTCTTTTGCCCAACTTTGTTGCTAGCACCCTAGATTACAAAAAATCAATAACAAAACTGCAGAACACTTACTTGCCGAGAGACCACTTACTTGCATATCTATCTTTTTCGATTACTGGTGTTCAGCGTTGACATTTTCTTGTGTAACACCTCAGCGCCATTTACGTGAGTGTTTACATTCCTGCCGATCTTAATTTATAATTTTTAGGGCTATGAATTTAGTCTTTTTATCAAAGATTTACCGGAACTTAACAACCGATTGACGTTATATCTCAGACTAAGGAGCGAACTCGTCCTCCTCTTCCTCTGTCCATCATCCTCCGGAAGGAAGTGTAACATCATGATATCCTTTCATACCATGTCGTTCTGTGTTGCGCTTGATGAGTTCCTTCTGCAAATGTTTCCATGATCAGTCCATTTCGTGGGAGATCGTCTTCTGGATCGTGTGACATCTCCGTTGCCCTCTATAATTGCGTCCTGGCTTCTTACCACATGACCAAAGTTTCGAAGCATGGTTCTATTTGTGATGAGTCTTGTTGTTACTTTGAGCTCTTCTACGAACGAGATATTCTTACGGTGGGCAGTCCAAAGTATTCGCAATATTTTTCGTTATACCCACATTTCGACAGCGTCCATTCTCTGAGCGTCAGCTTTTTTGACAGTCCAGGTATCTGATGCATACGTGGCAATTGGAAAGGTGAGTGAAGTAACAAGCCGCAGTTTGATGTTCTTTGTGATGGTGGTGTTTTGCCAGATTTTGTTCATTTTGCTGTTCTTCTCATCGCAAAACGTCTACGAATTTCTTCCTAACATCCCCCACTATCCGTTATCAGTAAACCTAAGTAGTTGAAATGCTCAAAACATACCTACGAAATTCCATTGGCGATCAGCGACTTAACGTACTAGCCTTATTGAGTGTTCACCGCGACATCAATGTAGACAAACCGAATATTTTCAACCGTCTGGCACTTAGATTTAATTTAATATTAAAGTTTTAGTTGTCATTCTGTTTGTGGTGAGCCTTGTCACTACCTATTTTTGTAACACCGTCCAGAGATTTGGAAGTGTACATGTTTGTTTTAATGATCCCGATCCACAATACAGAACATCGTAACACAACGTAATAACTGGAGTATCAAGCTACGATATTATCATTTGTACAGATCTGTTTTCGCAACTCTGTCCGCCTCCCCCTTCCTCAGGAAACTACCCTCTATACTTACGCCTGTGACTATTGGTAAACCAACTGTTGCATATCCAGCAACATTAACCATTCTTCGATCCTCTAGAGAGATTTTTGATTGTGAAACAAACTCTTCGACCACATTCTTCAACAGACTGCTGCAACAATTTGTTGGATTTATTTTGAAACACCCAACCATGTGATTGACATTTATTTCCAGCTTTATAAATGTTTGAAGAAATTATGAGTTTTGAGTTTCCTTCAACAAGAGCTGCACATTGGAACTAAATCCTTTTGTGCTCTTTAATCAAAAGTTGCGTCCATCGGAAAACTTAATTTTCAGGCACCTAGTTCGTTATGCAAATTTTTGAAACACGTAAAGAAGTTTTAATCGTGAGATACGCCTCATATCTATATTTTTGATCACAGCTGCTCAGCATTGACATTTTCTTGAGTGATGCCTCAGCGTCATTTCCGTGAGTCTTTACATTTCTGGCTAAGATGAGAATCGCATTCTAAACATTTGTATGCTTTTCTACCTGTATGAATAATCGTGTGGATATTTAAATGCGATTTCTGTTAAAAACTAGATTCGCATTCAAACACATCGACACAAGTTCCCGAAAATCTTTCGTAGTTACGTTCAGGATTTTTTTATTATCGGCATTCCATTTAGGAAATGGTTTTCATAAATATGTTAAACAAATTCTTTTACACACATTCGGGGCCACCATCTGTTTAAAGTATCTAATGCTCTCTAATGCTAAAATCGCATTCTAAACATTTGCATGCTTTTCTGCCAGTATGAATAATCTTGTGGGTATTTAAATGCGATTTCTGGCTAAGATGAGAATCTCATTCTAAACATTTGTATGCTTTTCTGCCTGTATGAATAATCGTGTGGATATTTAAATGCGACTGCTGTTTATAACTAGAATCGCTTTCAAAAACATCGACACAAGTTCCCGAAAATCTTTCGTAGTTACGTTCAGGATTTTTTTTATTATCGGGATTCCGTTTAGGAAATGGTTTTCATAAATATGTTAAACAAATTCTTTTACACACATTCGGGGCCAGCGTCTTTCTCTAATGCTAAAATCGCATTCTGAATATTTGCATGCTTTTCTGCCAATATGAATAATCTTGTGGATAGTTAAATGCGATTTCTGGCTAAGATGAGAATCGCATTCTAAACATTTGTATGCTTTTCTGCCTGTATGAATAATCGTGTGGATATTTAAATGCGATTTCAGCTTAAAACTAGAATCGCATTGAAAAACATCGACACAAGTTCCCAAAAATCTTTCATAGGTACATTTAGGATTTTTTTTATTATCGGGATTCCATTTAGGAAATGGTTTTCATGGAAAATGGATATCAGCCGGTTCACTACTACTACTAGGTGCAGCATCACTGGACGAAGTTGAAGCAATTTGAGCGTCAACTGCGTTAAGCTCTTCAACTTCGCCGGCACCAGAGGCGGCGTAAGGCGTGGGCGACGTGGGCCACAGCCCACGGCCTCGCGGTTTGAGGGGCCTCGCGATTTT
>WYDF02114142.1:0-10309 GCA_009867245.2 Adranes taylori
TATACAGAGAAATACATAGAAATAGAAAGAACTATGGATGGATATACACAATTCACATAAATATTTCCTAAAATGCAATTTTATTGGAACTGTAAGGATTATCATTAAATCAAGTGTATACTCGGTTTAAGTATTACTCTAAATAGTACAGATAAATAATTGAACACCAATCTCTTTACACGGGAGCGGCAAGACAGAGAATAATTTTCATGGAATGGATTTATAATAAAAACGGACAGATTTAGCCTAGATCAACTATAGTTTTTCTGAATCGCACTCTTAACAAAAATGGCATTTTAAAGAAAACGGTAACTCCTAGAATATACCAAAGAATAAACTGAAATTAAGATCTTTTATATTTAGTATATTCCTATTGACGATTCAAGCAAATTTTGGCCCTCTGGCGATCGAATTAAGCAACTTAACGAAACGGATAAAATACTTGTTTACATATTGCATTACGAGTTGGGTTTGAAATTCATTGTTTATTTTTATATATTTATTTTTGTAAATGTATTTCAAAATTTATATATATGTACATATATTTATATAACCATACAACATAGGTAGTGGAAGTTAACAAAGGAATTTTCCCTAAAAGAGCGAGTTCGGTTGGAACTTAAAATACTTGCTTTGTGTGCAAGTTTTGTAATCACATGAAAGGCTTCTCTTCTGAATTAGTACATTTCGTTTATGTGCAGTTTTGAAACCACAATCTGTACACTCAAAAGGCTACGCTGCGCTATGAGTTAGGTTGTGGCTTAAACGACTTGCTTTGTGTGCGGTTTTGAAATCACAGTCCGTACACTTAAAAAGCGTCTCTTCGCTATGTTTTCGTTTGTGTTTTAAAAGATCCCTTTAACTGCTGTTTTACAGCCACATTACAAACACTCAAAAGGTATTCTCTCTGCTATGACTTCGTTTGTGTCTTACAAGGATTGATTTTTCTGCAGTTTTAAAACCACATTCTGTGCTTTCAAAAAATTATTTCGTCTCCTATATGATTTCGTCTGTAAATTATCAAATTTATATTTAGTTTTGAAATCACATTATGTACATTCGGGAAGCTACAGGCGGGCCAATTCACATTCAAATGACCTTTCGTTTCTTAAATACAAAACTTTTTGGTGGAACATTCTCAAGTTCTGCCACTGCCAAATACCTTCAACATTTCAAAATTTTAAATAAAATACCAATAGAAATTTACGTGTCATGACATGTCCAAATTTGTTGATTTGTTAAAGTTAGATAACAAATCTTGTTGAAGCGATTTCATCTAAAGAGTATAAAAGACTTCCAGTGTGAAAGACAATCGTCCAGTTGGCTTCCATTATCATTAAGTAAAATTTTAAAAATGGAAATGGATTCTTTATGAAATTTCATAAAGAATTAATTTATAATGATTTTAAGAACACAATTATACAGGCAGACTATCCCAAAAGTCCCGCATTATAGGATTTTACTCATTTTACTATGTTTTCTTGTTGTAGAACTGAAAAATGTTGACCACTGAGGCGCAGGTAGAGATTATCCTCCTTTATGAAAGAAAAGGATTTTCCTAAAGACATGTTACAGATGAATAAGTGAGACATTCTGAAGAAGAGCCAATGTCGCACTTAACAGCTGGCAGACTGCTAGGAACGTTCAAGGCTACAAGAAGGTATCAGCAAGTCCGAAACAATCAATCCACCGAACAAGTGGACGTTCCTCGAACCACGCTATGCAATATCTTGAGAAAACACAAGTTACATCCATACCACTTACAAACGACAGATAGCCGTTTGGAAATATGCTATTGGTTTTTGGCCCAGTTGTAGGAGGACCCAGAATTTTTTGTCTAAATGTTTTCGAACGAAACCAATTGTTATGTAAAAGGCGAGGGGATCCGACATTACTTTCGGTATTGGTCCGACAGTACCGCTCACTAGTTTATCGTCAGCAAGGGCAAGCAGCTGATCGCGTTATGATTTGGTGTAGTCTATAGAAAAACTGGATCATAGACCCCTACTTCTTCGACGGAGCAGTTAACAGTGAACTTTATTTAGTTGGCAATGTTAGGAGATGACTTACTACCTGATTTAGATTTGCTAGGTTCTGAAATACCAGAACAATTTATGCAGGACTGTAAACTCCCACACTATGATACACAAGTTCGCAATTTGCTAGATGAAAACTTAACCCAGTGGATCGATCTTAGGGGACGAGTGTAATGGGCTCTATGATACCCAGATTTGGAAGGTTATGTAATATCCGAAGATTACAGTCAAGATCAGTTACAAAAACCATCTGCGAGAGCGCATCACAACTGTGTGCGGCTCAGTAACGCCTGACTTGCTTGGTAACCAACATTCTGCAGAGGACGGTAGTCTGTTTTCAATTATGTTTCGACTTAGACGTAAACGATATTGAATATACATATATTTTAAATTCCTATAGCGCAGGACTTTTGGGACAAGCTATAGTTTAACAGACTTCAAATAAAATAGATGACTCAATAAAGTTCTTCTTGACAAAAAATATTAGTTACGAAGTCATAAGTTAGAAAAAGACAGTCGTTTACTGGCAGGTTTGGTTTACCATAAATAAGTTTTATAATTAAAATGCAGAAATGATCATTTGAACATGCGCGCGATTGAACCCTATGATATTTAATTAAATCTTAAACAAATTCTTTTACATAGACACAGAGATTTATGCACCAAACAGAGTAGGAGAACGGTCCGACGCTTTTATCATTGTATTTGTGAATAAACCGATCTAATTAATAGAAAATTAATAACAGATGAACGCACACTGCGTGTGTATGTTGCATTAGTGTATGTAAAGATTGTACTTCTCATTCGTTTTACGCTAATCATGACCGAAAGTGATTAATAAAATATGATGAGAGGTAACAAGTGGAATATACAGATGAAGGAGGTAACAGATGAAGGCAATTTACCATAGGAAGGGGAAAATAATGAGAGTAATAAATCGTGGTCGCAGTAGGAATTATACTAGCCGAAAAAAGGTTTAAAAGCTACATGGTGCGCACACAAACCGATTTTTGTTGTATAAAAGTTGGACCTATGCTGACTAAATCTTGAAAATATAATTATGAATTAAATTAAATAAACTCAAAATTAATTCAAAAAAGAACAATCTGTATTTTTGTTAAAAGATTCTACGATAAATCAAAAGAACTATAAACAATCTATATAACAAAATTTGTGGATAGGTTCCTCTACTCCATTTTTCATCTACTAGAACTAAGTTTTCCTATACTACAAAAAGCAAAGTTAGATCTATTTGTTGTTAGTGATGTTACCTTACAACTAGTAGATTAATTTAATGTATAACGCCTCCATGTATAGAGATTTAAAAAATTTTAGCTAAAAAAACTATCCCCCAAAACAAGTTAAAATTCCCGTTATCAATTCCTACTATAAACCAAACATATCTATTGGCTAACAATGTAAAATCAAATATATGCACAAAATGTTTTTAATCAACTTCAGCACAATACAACGAAAAACAAAAATATCAAATTAGTAAATACCTTTTAAGTGATAAGCTTTAAAAAGCGTGCTATTTCAAAATATGTGAATAAATCTTTCAAACAAAACCATTTGAATGCATTGACTAATGCCAAAATAAATAGCAAAGAGATAATAGTATGTTCAATGAGAATGTTGTATCAATCATATATAATTTTTGTGTTTTAATTTTGCTTTATTCGTGAGATATATTTTCTTTCCCTCAACAGTGTTAATGTTCAAATGTCTCTCGGGCCTAAAATATGTTTTATTTTTAATTGTATATGCTACATGTATATTGAGTAATATTTATGTCAGGAGTTCCAAAACTATCTGTTCACAATCATTAAAATTATAAATTCAAATGGATTTGAGACGAACAATAAATAGAATGTTAATGTTCGTTTAAAATATGTAAACATTTAAAATTTCGGTACTCCTGGTATATACAATAGTGTCGTAGCTAAGTTATTACTTTTTCTCAATCGATCTTTAAATTATGTGTTTATTTGAGTAGGTCGTGAGCTCGCTGATTGGCAACTTCTACCCTCCTTGCATTTGATTCGCCCTGTAGATGTTGTTATTTTTTTTTATATAAATTTACATGATATTTGATAGATGATTGATTCGTAGTGTTAAAGATTTTTTTGTTGTAATTTGTTGTTGAGGTTTATCGTTGTAGTTTTGTAGATGTAAGGTATTTACGGCAGCGTTCAGCACAAAGTCGTGTAGGATGCAGAGAGTATTAAAAACAGAAACAAACAAGAATAAAACATTTGATTAATTATATGAATGAAAATTGAAAGTAAGTCAATTAATTCAATTACAGAAACAATGTAAGATGTGCAGCAAGATTATATAGTCGTTAACGACTCTTTTTACATATATAAAAATCTCTTTGAAAAAACTTCCGAAATTACTCTAGTTGGTATTTTAAAATACAGTCTGTTTGATTTTAGCTGTCCAACAGATATCGTTGCTCCGGAAGAAAAAAGACACAAGTCAAAATTATCATGTTTAGGTTTTTATACTTAACGTGTAGAAAATTGAATTCCCTTTTTGGTATAACAGTGACATAAGACCTATGATCACTGCTATGATCGCTGTTACTGATAATATAAGTTATTGTCAGATAGTGGTTGTGCCGTTTTCCAGTTGGCGTTCTTTGTATTCTGTTATCAAGAAGAAAGTCACATTTCAGCTATGCTTCAACTGCTGATGTGGAAGATGGATATGAAATCACGAAAAACGACCCAACTAGGTAAGTGAATTTAATTTGTAACTCTCAGGAGTCTTATCGCAAAAAACGACACAACTAAAGATATGACGTTTTTCACGCTAAAATTGTGTGAATAGTATGAATTTTGGTTAGGTATGTTTGTCACATGTTGAATTCTGTCGTTTTTCATGACAGGAACTCGATTATTTTTCAAAATTTTGGTCGCTTTGTCTAACGTAACACTTTTTTAACAAAAATCTTATTCGATTTTGAAAAGTATTAAATATGTGGATTATGTTTTTATTTGTACTAACATAAGCCTTCATGTGAATGGATTTTTAGGGAATAACCGAGCACAATTAATTAGGAATTTGTCCAGGAACAATGAAATCTGGGCAGTAAAAGGAAGGAACCTGATTTCTACTGATAAAAACAATAGTCAGCTGTCAGAAGGTAGGTAATAATCAATGCTAATCAAGTTTAGAAGTTATAATGCAATTCCTATGTTTGATCCTGTAGAAAATGAGGCTGAGCTGTGGGAATATATTCGCTTCTGATCGAAACAAACCTGTGACGACTGCAGATGCTATCGTTGTAAGAGCATTAACTACCAGTGGAAACAATGACATAGAAAGGGAAGAGAAACTCTACTTCGACTCCGACGTTATAGAGTACAAAAGGTAGAAACAAAAGGAAAGTAAAAGGCTCAAGAACAACGAGTGGTAACTGAACTCTCTATAGAGAGAGAGAGATAAAGAAGAGAGATATGGAGACCTTGATGTTCTTGAATGTTCTTAATGAGTTCAATGAACTTTGAGGGCGTTACTTTCATCTAACTGGATTTGTTTATTGTATTTGAAAAGGAGCGTACGTCATGTTGACGATATCTATGTTAAAACCACCGCCACTATCTCTCGATTGGGAGTCTGTTTTGGAAGGGGTTACAGATTACTAGTTCACTGGAAGGGGGTTTGCATATTGAATCTGATTGGAGAACATCCTGTCAGAGAATGTTGGCAGGGATATTATGCGATATTGTGCTTTAAAATTCCTAAGATATGAAAGGATTCTTCTTATTGGAGAAAAATTGTCTTCTTATAGATTTTAGCAGAAATTTCGTCCAGACCCTGCCTAATTACCGCCCGCAACTCCAAAACCTACCGCCGCCGAGCTGGACACCAAAAGTCTATAATTTCAAATAAAAGGACACTCCCCAGCCAGCTTCAATTAAACGCATTTAGAGCTTTGTCTGATTGTCTTTGAGTGAGTATTTCGCACGTTTCGCAACACTATGCCAATTCTAGTTAAATTCTCCAAAGTCAATAAAAAAACTTATAAACAACAGATCAGGTATATAACTAAATTACACAATCTACTGTCGGCCGAATCTTTTGATCTTTCGTCTTCTTATCTTCGTATCCATTTCATTTACTCGCCCGTAAATATTTTATAACCCTCCCCTGCAACTCTACATCTTCGATGCGAAAATGAGGTGGTCAACGCCAGAAGAAGAGGGAGGCCAACCGACAAGCGTTCAGATCTAACGAGGACGGCCGAAACCGCACTTCAGAGCGACCCATTAAGCAGCGCTGGCCACATACGCCACGCTACCTGGAAAATACAAAACCATCCACGCCAACTGCATCGTCGAACCCACCGGCAAGCCAAGCAGAAGGCCATCGATTCCGCACGGCTCGCCACTACCACCGACAGCGGCAGAAGATATATCACTGCCGCTGACGTATCATTGCCGTTATTGCATCTTTGGCGACAGTGATTAGAATTTACTCGCTCCTCCCGTTAACAATTCTCTCATTATAAATTACTCAGAAGAACGTATATCAAACTTTTTCTCATAAAATTTTAATTATATTTTTTTTAACTGGAAAGAAGACATTCTAATTATTTTGCATTATAAGTAGAGTCAAACAACAATGTCAGTCAAAAATAATGAGCGCGATTAGAATCACTAATAATTTATAAATACTAAGACAATAAAATCCAAACTAAGCAAGCATATAAACATTAAAAAAATTAATGCTTGCCTCCTTGAAATCTGTTGTTTTGTATTCCATTCACCTATAGAGATTCACCTACAGAGATTACATAGCATAACGGGCTGGATTTGAAAAATTGAGAAGTGAAATAAATTGAGTCTTGGAATATGTTGTAGAAAAATTATAGGTCATCAAACATAGTTTCTTTTGAAACTGTTGTAAGCAAAAACAAACTGTCTTGTTATGTGGACGGCAAAAAATTTCTAAGATGCAAGCAACGATTCACGCGAATTTTTCAAGAAGCTCAAGAAATGAGATCCGTTGAAATAATAATTCTGCGTTTGAATGGAAGGCAAGTTCATCACCAAACTGTCGAGGCAGACTCAACTGAAGAACACTAACGCAGAAATCTTTTCATTCCTTTTGTATATCATTTGAACATGGCGCTGAAAGCACACTTACATACTCATGAAGATGTGATATCTGACATTTAGCTCTTGACTCCGGATCGAATCAAAATCGACAAAATAAAATTATCGAACGAATCCAAAAAAAAAAACACAACTAAGTGCACTATACTTGAAAAACGCATGTGATGCGGACTTCTATCCAGATATACATATAATCCTGCAAATTTGTGCAACTCCAAACGGAGTGGCTCATCGTTGAGGCGACTTAACAGCTATGTCCGAAACAGAAAAGGACATGAGCGTCTCATGGAGTTAGTTCTTCTCACAATAGACCGAAACATACTTGTCGATCTTGAAGATATAATTCAGCGTTTTATATCTTTGTTAGCAAACGTAACTAAGTATAGCAAACTCATCCCAATCAAATTTTATAGCTATGCCCATGACTGTCATATATGCGTATTGAAATAATTCACCATTTCTAGAAAATCATTGATGGCACAAAAATTACCGCAATTATGTTTGTTATAATACATCATGTCTTAAAATTAGTAATTCAAAGTAAATTAGCTCAATTTTAATTTATACGTTAATTTATTCAATTGTTGCACATCTTATATGTTTTGTAAACGTGTAACCAAACGTCATTTAATGTATGTCACAATAAAATTTAAACAGAAAATCATTAAATAATTAATGAACTTAATAATAACACCCAAAACAATTCTCAGTTTATTTGCTAAAATGATAGACAATTATTAAAAATTAATTATTGAATTTGACATATACAGTTATCTCTAATCTGTATTGATTAGTGCGTTTAATAACCTTATCACACATAAAATATTTAATAAAATCATATTTATATAGTTTTGGAATATGATTGATTAGATTTCTGAACTAACGTCTGGTTATTCATTATAAATTGACCATGCAAAAATGTAATCAGTGAATATTAAAAATTGTACATTACAGGATTGAACAGAAATTACTAGCCTTTAAAAAACAATTTTTGAACACGTTTACTTTATAAAAAAGAACGCAATAGGAGAAGGGAGAAGATAATAAGGTTTAGTGATGCTCGAGACTTAGCTCCATGATTTTTAAAAAATATTTGTATCAATCGTTTGTTAGATGGGTTATAAAAAAATGTCATTACATTTTGCAGAAAGTGGAATTGATTTTTTCCGAAATTTTAATTTTGAAATTTTTCTTTCTTGTCTTGGAATTCAATGATAATATTTCATATTCCAAAACAAAGATTATTATTAAGTTCCTAAATGAAAAAGATATTTTATTACCTAATTATTTAATAAACGTCTAATTTTTATTCAACCCTGTACTAAATTTTTTTAATAAAGTAAATCAGTAGCGGATTCAGGCAGGTAACACGAGTCTCTAGCTTAACCCTCAATTAAAAATATATGTAAAATATAGCTACATAATGTAAAATTTAAAAAAAAGTGATTCACAAGGTGATTGACAAGAAGCTTTAGATGACTACAAGTCAGTAGTCATCTAAAGCTTAAAATGGCTAAATTCTAAGAAATATTGTAATTCGTTAACAATTTAATTAATTGAGGAAGTTAAATATATCACATTAATTAATAGATTCCCTATATTAAAATAACTTCATCATTAGTATGTAGATTAAACGTTTCAAAAGGGGAACTTTTAATTCCTTATATCTATCTAGCGTAAGAGATTATTGATTGATTCTTATATATAGATTATTGATTGTCGCTGCGAATTATTAGATCAACTGAGCTTTGTAGATAGCGGGTGTGAAATAGAAAAGGAAAGAAACTAGCGTGAGACGGTAACAAGGCGATTATCGTAGCGATCTTAGCGCGTGTCGCAGCCGAGCCTAACCGAGTCTAGCCGGGCTACGTCTAGGTACGAAATACTTTACATCGATAGTAGTAAAAGTAGTGAACTTACGTACCGGCTACAATATCTTATTTAGGTACTGACTTAGGCGATAGTTTAAGGGACAGAATTAAAATAGAGCTGAAACAGTAGCTAGAACAGCTGTTGGCAAGTGGTTCGCGGTCGAAAGCCGTCGTAGTGGAACTCTTATAACTTCTAAAACTTATAAACCAATGAATTCCTTGGAAATTGTTTTATTCTCTTGACAATTGGTGTTAAAATTTATCGTATGCTAAATAATCTTCATAAATATATTGAATAAAAGAAATATTGAGTTTTTATTTTATGTGTTATGCTAACCCGATTTAATTCAGAGCTATAAATTAATTTATATTAAAGAAATAAATTATATTCTCGATCCCTTTTTGATAGATGGATGGGTTGAATCAGAAAATGGATTTTACAAAAAATTACTTGATAATATACATTTCTTCAAGCGGTATAATCATAATTACTCTAAACTTGTTTGAACCATTAAATAATTTCCAATTTTTTAATTGAACCCCAAACTTCTAATTTTTACCCAAAGCCCAAAATATTTCTTGTTAATTAAAGTTGAAGAATTTTGCTACAAAACATTACTGATTTTTTTAATATTCATGAATATCATATTAAGTCTTTTAAAATCTGAATTAATACATTTAATAAATCAATATTGAAATAAAAGCCCAAAAAGAAAAAAATTATCCTGAATCCGCCACTAAAGTAAAATAATTACATATTCAAAACACTCAAACGTTATATAAAGCAAATTACTACTGATAAAGCAAATATTTTCAATAAATACCAAAACCCCCAAAAGAAGCTTCAGTAAACAAATTAATTAACTCCAACATAAAAAGTAAATTGATAAATATAACAATATTTTACTATAATAAAATAGTAAATTGATAAATTACATACAAGACATAATGATTTTACCTTGAGATTTATACGATCAATTTGTCTATTCTGATTTTCCAATTCTGAGCCCATATCAATTGCCATATTGCGCAGGTTACCTTAAAATTAGAATAAGTCAGGTCAGTATTAAATTTACTAAAAATCATTATTGAAAAAAGTTCCAACTTCGGATGTCCAACTTGCCATCAATTGCAAATATTGGAATTTTTGCTATCATAACCGTCTCCTAACGGTACAATGACAAATATAGCGACTATAATAGACTCAAATGACTGATGTAAGGCAGTCAAACTGAATTGAAATAGTTACACACTCATGCCTGATGAGACCGCGAAA
>WYDF02114153.1:0-10308 GCA_009867245.2 Adranes taylori
AGAGAGAATATATATAGAAACTCCTTGTATATAATTTGTATAAATCTCAATACAGTGATATCATCCCTTTCGTATAACGTATTTACTAAAGTGAGCGTTCTCCGCCGTCGTTAAATACATTCACTTATTTGCATTTTACATAGATATCGCTCCGTTTCAGATAGAAAAGTTTTTGAAATCAACCGCGATTGAAATTAACTTTGATAATGAAGTTACTGAACAAGGAAGATACTCGCCTAGATTTATTGACGAGATTGCTGATGAGATCGACATAATTGAAGATAAAAAGGATACATTATTCAGTAAGTTTGAAACTAATATACATAAATTGGATAGTTTATTTAAATAAATTTTCTCGCTGATTATTAATGACACGGAAATAAAAATTTGATTGAAAATAAAATTTAATATAGTCGAATACGCTCTAAATCAAAGGTCCCCTACCATTTTCTGGGGGACCTACTAGAAATTTTTTCTTCGGTGCAAGATTCAAAATAAATATTCCGAGAGTTTGAAAATGGATTTATTAAAGAAAGTCATTAATAAAGGATTGGTGGTTCTTCAGCATACTGAAATTTGAATCGATTATGTTGTGTTAAACTTTCATGTAGGTTAATGCGCCACAGATATATTTTATTATTAATTAACAATTAAATACAAAAACTTGTAATCAACATCTACAGAAACGTAAATTGTTTTGTTGGCTTGTTTTGAAATAAAAAAATTGTTACGTTAAAATCAAATTATTGATGTCGAATAAAATAAATATAACTTAAGGTATGTGTTGCCAAAATATATAATAAAATAAATCTTTACTCATATTTGTATTTCAGACATAATTTTTATTAGACACAAAAATGAATGATCAGAATTGAAAGAAAATCGCATACAATAAATCGAAATTATTATACAAACTACTAAAATTCTTAGCACCTCTGATCTGATTCAATATTAGCAACAGTGAGCGTCAAACTCTGCTAAAATTCTGAACTGTCATGAGCGTCTACCATACTAACTGTGTTCTTTTATATTCTCGGTCGATAGTGTTGCACTCTCGCAGGTGATGTCTCGAGAAGAAATTTTGTTGTGACTCACTCCTCTCTACTTATAAATCGATTACTCAAATTATTTTTTAAATTATCTTTCTTTGACATACAGAATTAAAAAGCATATTCCCGTACAACTACTTCTTCTTTCTCTTTGCTACCAATTTCTTCTTTGTCGCGGTAAGTTTTTTCCCCTCGTAACTGCGTAAAAGATGGAAGCCGTGTGCTGAAATTATTTTGCGTATGTCTAATAAATCTATATAGATTAAATATTTAAAATCTTTACATTAGAATCCCAGTAAGTAAATGTGTCTGATATCTTTTTGGCGTTACAATATGCCAGAGAGAGAGAGAGTAGTGAAATGTAGTATGACGAATGTAATAATAAAATGCATGTACGACTGTTAATACAACTCTATGAATGAGAGACATGGCAAATGTTTATGATAGATTAAGATGGTCGATGGAATGGCGTAAAAATAAATGAAGGGTGATTTGTGGTTAAGGAAATGGTGGAGAAAATAAAAACGTGGAGAAGCAACAACGGGAGTAATGTTTAATATTGTTAGATATAATTAGATACAAATACAGTAGACTAATAGGAGAGAAGCCGAGAGAGTTGGAAAAATATATAAATATGGAGGATAAGATATTGAATGTTAGATTTAGATGCGGGAGTATGGAGAGAGGTAACTGGTTGTGGATAGGTGTCAATGTAAATAAGTATAGGATATGTGCTATGGATGTAGAGTTCTGGGAACCCTGGGTGAAAGTTTGCGTAGGAATCGTATGGCTGGAGAAAGAAAAAAAAAACGACGCATAATTAAGAAACGTGGATAGGAGAGGGGATTGGAATAATGATACAAATAGTGAAGCTAATAAAGGAGAGTTTATGAAAAAAACTAGTTTTAGGTATTATGTATTAATTCTTCCCATTTTTGATATATCACGAACTTGTAGACTCGGTACTAATTTTTGAACCAAGTGTTGTTTGAAATTAGTTATTTGAAATATTTATTGCATATTTTAATTTAAACTTCTTTATAAAAATATTTTAGATACTTATTAAATTCTTTATATAAATTTACTCATTGTGTAAATTTTTAAACAACTAATTTTCAGATCGGAAACAGCTAAAGAAACTCTTTATTCCAATGTTGTTAGTACTGAAGCTATTCAAGATCAAACTGCTTCTATTCTTGCCAATAATCTTAGGATTGTCTTTCAAGAAATTCTTAGGATTTACGGCCTTAGTACTTCCTGGAATCATCGCCTTCTTCAAAGTATGCAAACCAGATTTCCAATCATTCCTTGGCAATTATAATCACTACAATGCACCACAATATTCCCCGGCGGGAATCGGATATCAAACTCACTTTAGAGAACCGTCAACATCTTTACTGTCCAATCAACAGGAGTATGAGGATAACAATTATTATGCACACGGAAATAAAGGTTTTACGTTTAGAGATAAAGAACATGCGCAGAATTTGGCTTATTCAGGTTACGTTCAGTATAGGAACAAAATTTCTGATGATATTGAAAGTGATAAAGGCAACAAAAAATCCATTTTACCAGATTCCTAATACAATGAACAGTTCCGTGAGTTTAGGTACAGAATAAAACTAACTACTTATTTCCCTTAAATAACTTTAAACACATTGTATTTCTAGGTAACGTTAAAGAAACAAAATATTTTATCTCAAATTGTTTTTAATACGAATATTTATAAAACATAGATACAGGATTAAATAAATTAACATAAAATTATAGAAAATAAATTCCAACATATACATAGGTCCTACATTCCGTAATTTGATAGAATGCCATAATTTGATATTTTGACAAAGATGATTTGCTTTTTAAGTGTTTATAAGTAACATGCATATTGGTTAATACTCATTATTTTAATATTTTTCTAATAAACTTACAGATTTAATTTTACATTTGTGATATTATTGTTTATAAAAAGTGTATATTATTTAAACTTATATCTAATTATTAAAGTGATAAAAATATTTATAGATATTTTATTTTGCTTGCTTACAGAATATCGAAATGATTTATCGGTTACTGGAAGATTATTATAGTACAGATTGACAATTCACTGTATCTCTGAGATTCTAGGACAAAATGTGTTCTACGTGGTACCAACAAACTTCTGTGTGGTACAGAGGTTTTTATGTGTGGTACAGAGGTTATTATAGTACAGATTGACAATTCACTGTATCTCTGAGATTCTAGGACAAAATGTGTTCTACGTGGTACCAACAAACTTCTGTGTGGTACAGAGGTTTTTATGAGTACAGCCCTTTTTTTTTGCATAAAATTGAAAATATTCTCTTGTTGAAGCGTCTTATTTTCACAAACTTAACTTGCTGAAAACATTTCGCAGTAGCCTGTGTATAACTGGCTTCAATTTCTTTGATGCAATAATTGCAGTGCACGGATTTCGTGTAGGGTGCTCTACTTCAATCATCTTGGCTTTGAACCTATTTCTTCCTACTAAAGCAGCTACCCCGTCACTGGTTATCCTTAAACAATATTTTCATAATGCAGTAGAACTAGGATAATTCGAACTGGAAGAGTCCAGAAAAAAATTCGAATTATCCAAAAATTCGCTTTATATATGTTCCCGTCAAAGGGAAGAGGTAAATACTTGCACAGTATTAAGTATATGTATTTACATTCTTTAATTACAATATGTATTATGTAAATTTAAGTTTTAAAAAAGCCAGATATTTTTAATTGTTTATTTGAACGCATATGTACAAATATGTGTATAGCTCAAATAGCTCCAAATATGAAATGTTGCCAAAAATCCCAATAATTAAAAATTTAATTTTGTATTACACTCAATACTATACACAGCGCCACAATACGTGTTACATTTCTTAAAAAAGAAATGACGCACAAACATTTCCCAAGAGATTATATTCTTTTCAACTTCTTTAGCAACTTTCAAAAGAGTTTTCATAAAGTATAATGCTTCAATGAATTAATTTTTATTTTCTTGAAAACTCTCAAAGAACTGACTTTATTTAGTTCGTGAAACTTTTGAAATTAAATTATAATTGCGGTGTGAATGTCTACTTCTACTTTGCATAATTTTTTTTAATATTCAAATTGTCTGCAATTCCGCTTTATAGTTTCAAAGCCGATTATCATACGCTACATTATGCTAGATAAAATTTGTATAATATTTTATATATAATATATAAATATTATTTATATGAATATATTAATTGTATTTAATTTAAAATTATTTTTAATTGTTCACCAGTGGTATACCGTTTATAAAATAGAATTAATAAAATGAGACTATCAAATCGGGTTCAAGATTTTCGACGTCATTGGACACCTATTTGCCACTGCATTCGATCTGCCCCTTGCCTATCTCCCAAGTTTCTCAGGCTCAACACTTTTCTTATCCCATCATTACCGTTATTCTGGGTCTGCCTTTTTTTTATGTGCTTTGTCCAGCTCATCACTTGCTTAAGTAACCTATCGCATATCAAATGTCCCTACCAGACAAGTTGCTTTCGGTCGATAACAGATATTCATCAGTAAACGAATGTCATTATTTCTCCACTTTTGATTCGTCATATTCTTGAGGACCGCTAAGAGCTTCCTTCTCGCTAGCCTCAACCCTAATCTTATTTATTTCAAGAGGATAGGTTTCTGGAGGAGAGGTTTCTGAACCATATAGGAGGCTGCTTTTTATTACGGCATTATTCATATTCAGTTTCCTGTGCCTCGATATGCTGTTCCATTCAGGCATTCTATCACCTTTCTTGTCTGGATAATACGGTGTCTTATGTCTTTTTCGTCTGTACCAGTCTTATAAAATATTGTACCAAGTTTCACCGCACATCGTCCTATGTCCGCTGTATCACTTATTTTTAGGGAGCTAATTTCGTTTGCCGACGGTCAGGTATGAAGTTTTATTCACATTCATCCAAGCCACATTCACATTCACCCATCATTTATGTCCAAATTCCAATATTCAATTGTTTCATTTATTCCTCTGGTCATATATTCAGGATCTGTTTTATCTGCTGCCAACACCGCTTGGTCATTCGCAAATTGTAGGCCTTAAATGGTAGTATGACCTAAGCTTACCTTCATCCCAGAACATTTACATTTCCTCTGCTTAAGTGCTTCCTCTATGTATATTTTAAGCAAAGCCATAGAGGTACAGCAATCCTGGAGAAGCCCATTTGTTACTTTATGCGGTGTTGTTTCTTCCTTTCCGATCTTAACTCTCGACGTGGAGTCTGAGTATAAGTTTCTAATGGCTTGTATTATAGTGTGATTTATGTTTGTATATTGCAGGGTCTCCCATAATTTGCCTGTGGGTATATTATCATAAGCCTTAGTCCGGTCTATAAATAAGTGTGTGTTTCCAGATTAACAAATGCTCGCTTTTCTATAATTTGCAAGAAGACAAAAATGTTCCACTGTTCATGTGTGATTCCACTGTTCATGTGTGATGTTTTGTATTTGAACCGTTTCAGTACTGATTGTTCTCATGGTCTTAATGAATTTCCATGCTTCCTGACACTTCCTTTTACCAATGAAACTTTATATTTGTCGGCATATTTCCCCCATATTTCATTTTTAAGATGATTTATTTATTGTCAGGTTTCGCAATTGATGTTATACTATTCCCTTTTTTATCATCTATTGGTTCCGAGTTTAGCCATTTCATGTAGAGTTGTCTTTTGCGTTTTATCATTTGTTCAATGTCATCTGTTCTCCATATTTTCTTATTTTTGTATTTCTGTTTTACATACAGTACTTTGAAATGTACCACAATTTTCTCCTACTCGGATCCAATCTGGTAGTTGTATGTAGTGAGGTTATGTTCCGGGGATAAGCGTGGGTACATGTTAGTCAAGCAATACCCAATCCCAAACGATTGTTACCACCCTAGTTACCGATACAACTAGGGCTCCATTGTATTTACCGGCTAAGCGCCAGTGTCATACGACAAGGACAGAACGAATGGAATGTGCACGTAAATAAAATTCCAATATAACAATTAACAATCGTCATTACAAATTCTCTTTATATCACAGTTATTGGACCATACATTCGCTGATAGAAATGTATAAAAAATAGCAAGTATAAAAGCAGTGTCATATAACAATAAGAAAAAATGATAGATTAAGAAGGTGGTGTTACATGTAAATTCCACCCTAACCTGTTGTGTTAAATCACATTTTAAAATTTAAGCAAAGCCGAAGAGGTACAGCAATCCTGGAGAAGCCCATTTGTTACTTTATGCGGTGTTGTTGCTTTCTTTCCGATCTTAACTCTCGACGTGGAGTCTGAATATAAGTTTCTAATGGCTTGTATTATAGTGTGATTTATGATTGTATATTGCAGGGTCTCCCATAATTTGCCTGTGGGTATATTATCATAAGACTTAGTCCGGCGTATAAATAAATGTGTGTTTCCAGATTAACAGATGCTCGCTTTTCTATAATTTGCAAGAAGACAAAGATGTTGTCTGTACATGACCTTCCTGCTCTAAATCAAATTTTTTGTTCTTCTTCTGTAAACTATATCTCTATGACATTTTTAAAATCTTTCCGTACAACCTACTCATCACATTAGTTACTAATGTATCCTATAGTTGTTGTGCTCGTTCTTAATGGCCTTCTTGTATATTGAGGAGGTACATCTTGGTACAGGCGCTCCTCAGACACTTCATGGCCATTCAAACATTTATCAAATTATGTTTTTAGCATACCTGTTATGTACCAGTTATAAGTAGTTACGCATGATCTTCCATTCTTTAATGGCTTAATGCACTGTTTGATCATGTTTCTGTCTAGTTCTATCACATGCCCTCCAATGTTAATTGATACATTTTTGTCTATATATTGTGGTCTACTTTCGAATAATAGGTTCACAGTGGCTATTCCACTGTTCATGTGTCATGTTTTGTATTTGAACCCTTTCAGTACTGATTGTTCTCATGGTCTTAATGAATTTCCATGCTTCCTGACACTTCCTTTTACCAATGAAACTTTATATTTGTCGGCATTTTTCTCCCATATTTCATTTCCCTTTCCCTTTTTTATCATTTATTGGTTCCGAGTTTAGCCATTTCATGTAGAGTTGTCTTTTGCGTTTTATCATTTTTTCAATGTCATCTGTTCTCCATATTTTCATATTTTTGTATTGCTGTTTTACATACAGTACTTTGAAATGTACCACAATTTTCTCCTACTGGGATCCAATCTGGTAGTTGTATGTAGTGAGGTTATGTTCCGGGGCAAAGCGTGGGTACACGTCAGTCAAGCAATACCCAATTCCAAACGATTGTTACCGCCCTAGTTACCGATACAACTAGGGCTCCATTGTATTTACCGGCTAAGCGCCAGTGTCATATGACAAGGAGAGAACGAATGGAATGTGCACGGAAATAAAATTCCAATATAACAATTAACAATCGTCATTACAAATTCTCTTTATATCACAGTTATTGGACCATACATTCGCTGATAGAAATGTATAAAAAATAGCAAGTATAAAAGCAGTGTCATATAAAAATAAGAAAAAATGATAGATTAAGAAGGTGGTATTACATGTAAATTCCACCCTAACCTGTTGTGTTAAATCACATTTTAAAATTTATAAAAATAATGATTGTTTAACAACACAACACATGACATAAACACATCGAAAAATATCCTCTTAAATATCCTCTATAAAAAAAAATTCCTTTCAACCAAGTATGGTAATGATTGTTATCTTAAATCTAATAACAATAGGCGTAAGCGACAAGTTAAATTTAATGTTAATAGGAAAATATGTCTAAAGATGAATTATAAATTTTTAAATAAACAAAAAAACTTGTTAAAAATTATACATTCAATGAAATGCAACAATAATTTGCATTATCAACAACTGATTAATGAAATGTCCAAACTCTATTTTAGACAGATAAGACAATTAAAGGCCCTTACATAAATCAACGGTTACACAAATAATACGCCACCCCTTCCCTAACTAAATAATGTAGAAAAACCTCATCAAACTGACTTATTAATGAATTTAAATTTATGCGGAACAAAGAAAATAAAAGTAAATAAATTTTTGTGAAGCCCTTAATCAAAATAAAGTTAACAAAATGGACAATGCTACTACTGCTGCTACTACAGCCGCCTCGTGACGAACGACCAGATCCAATGCCAAACCAACAAAAACTATGGCCATGGTTTCAACGCCGTACGATTTTTCACATCAGTACCCTGTACAGCTCACACGTGCATGAACGTAATGACCCGTGTGTGTGTCTTGACAATGTCTTGAACCACAACAGTTTCTATCTTCAGGAGCTGCACATCAGTATCAACACTCTGATGATAAACGGCCTCCTGTTAATTACCCAACTATAAAACTTGTACAAAATGGCAATCACAAAACTACGTCGAATTTCAGTATCAATTAACTTACCAATCAGAGCACTAACTCACCACACTGGTTTCGAATCAGCGAAAACCAAACGCTATTCCCCACAATAATTGCAAGTTCAAAATTCATGATACAATTGAATTGTATAAATTGGTTAATCTGAAGCCCATTTGGTTTCTTGATATCTTCAGGTGTTGAAAAGAAAAGAGCTGACCTCCTTCTCGAAATTTGTTATTCAACCACCCTCAATAGCTGATCAAGCAATTGCACCAAAGCAATCAAAATGAACCCTTCGCCCTCTAACGGCCTAACGGCCTTCGCCCTCTAATCTGGATTAAAAACTTACACTATAACGTTTAAGTCTAGCAATTACATTACTATTATAGTGCAACCTAGAAAGTATTACATCAGAAAAATTTCGTAAGAGAATTTCGTAACAGAGCCGAGTTTCTACGTTCATTCGACTTCATCTTACTAATTTCTATTTTTACAATAAATTATGCCTCAAATCAGCCCAAAAAAAATGCAGTGGAATCACTGGTTAACGAAATAGTCCTGTTTTCAACGATCTACGAGCCTGAACTAATTAGGAAATTTCGAGCCCTAAATCTTAAAAATTAAAAACTTAAGCCAGTCAGGTACATCTAGCGACACTGTGAAATTAGGCAATTGACACAACTGAGGAATTAGGAGATTCAACACATTACAGGTAAATACTATAACACCCCACTACAAGAAGTGTCAGTTTAGACGTATTAACTTCACGTAAGCACGACGAGAGACGATTGTTACACATCAACACTTAATCATTTCCCACCCATTATCGGGTACAGTTAATTGGCAGGTACGCTTTTCTTGAATACAATCAGTCACAAGAACACCAACAAATGCTAATTGTTATGGCTCAACCAAATACAGGTTCGAGTTCGTGTGAAGTAGTTTTAGAATAACTTTCTCAAAAACGCAGAGAGGACACTGTAACCTCTATGAAATAAACAAGGTAAGCTAATCAAAAGATTCAAAATCACGATGTTATAACCAAATGGTATAACCATATTCAATAAATGTAACTATATTTCTACTAACATCTCTATAAAATAATAGTTTTTATCATTATGCGAAATTAGTATCACATATCTCTACAAATCAAAGTCAAAACCTTCCTGTATGCGATTGTAACTGAAAGACCTTGTAATAACATAACTCTCCTGCATGTTACACCGTCTCCTGCAACTGTGTGAATATCATCAGTGCTATTTTTGTATAGATCTCCAAAGTTTAGATGTTTTGAGTTACGTATAATAATAATAATTCACATTAAATTTTTGTTAAAAAATACCGTCAGCTAGATTAAATCGTAGCACAAATTCAAATCACATGAAGTAAGTCTTACAATGTGGAATGATAATATAATTTAATATTGTTAAAATTATTATTCACAAAAAATAAGACGAAGCGCCTCATTTCGCCAGTCCTTTGGTCAGTTATGTGTGGCAAAATTTCAAATTTATCGCGGGTGATGACAAGTCAATTTATTTAATGAAGTAAGATAGTTATATTCTAGGAAATGTTTATCATTTAAACATTGTTAACTTATAACTAACATAGCTAATTAAAACTATTTAAACTTATTAATAGATATCGTATAAAACTGACTTTAGCATTAGTATGTAAATTAAAAGGCTTAAAACCAACAAAAGGCTTAAAACCAAGATAAATGTGGCCACAAAAACTGTCCTTGGCCCTGATGAAAGAAAAAGTCTAAAACCCTGGATGACAGAAGAAATATTGGACTTAATGGAACTGAGACGATTAGTGAAAAACCAAACTGATA